>VZTF01004915.1:555663-588928 GCA_013397755.1 Cnemophilus loriae | reverse complement strand
CGGGAGCGGCGCGCGGGCGCCACCTGGCGGCGCCGGACGGCAGCTGCAGCGCGGGGACCCGGCCCGGCTGCCCGCCCATCCCGGGGTTCGGCATTCCCGGGGTGCGGCACTCCCGTCACTCGGTATTCCTGCCATTCAGCATCTCCGGGACTCGGCATCCCCGGGACTCGGCATCCCCGCCGCTGGCAAGAGACGGGGCCCGCCCGGGCCTTCCCTCGCGCGGAGAACAGGGGCCGCAGACCCTGCAATGGCGCGTGTATGCCCGCAGCCCACACGCACGGCCGCTGCGCCCGCACCCACCTGTTCACCGCCCTCCGTAATTAAATTATTTACGATACCGCAGGCTACAGTACTAGAAGCTCTCCGATGCAGCTTCTTGCCTTTCGCACCCGTGCAGGCTGGGGACACCCCGGCAGCACCCAGTGTGCTGTCGCGCACAAGGACGGTCAGCACTGGCCTCAGCAAGCAGGGTTTGGCTCCTGGGACCGACACCTGGGAGAGCCAGTACCACCTGCACGGCATTTATAAGACGCTTTGGCCGGTAGCTGAGCTGCTCAGCTGATGCTGGGCTGTGCATCCAAGCTGCAGTGCTGGGCTGGGAGCAGCCTCTGAGCCTGTGGTTGGGAGGCTCTGGCACAGGTGTGAATTCGGTGCTGGGCATCAGCACCTCCTCTGGAGAGCCACTGTGTGAACCCCTGGAGAGCCAGCTGCCAGCCGAGGGGACAGCAAACTGACTTGTGCGACGCCCAGTCCTAGTTCCCAAATGACTTTGTCTCACCCACAAAGTGCCAGAATAAGAGCTGGCAGAAATGAGTGTTACTGGCATTTGTGTTCAGTTCCTGCTCTGCAGGAACCTAGCTCTTCCAGCAATTAACGACAGTCAGCAGTAGCCTCAACACTGCAAACCTGTGCAACCAGTAATTACCAATATCACCTCCCCATCTGAGCTGCTGACTGCTGCCATCTACACCTCCATCACCTCCACTTTTCCACTTAAAGAAACCTGACCGAAACCAAAAGCAAACCAAACAACAAACCATTTTACATTGCTTGAACAATCACAACGCACCATCTGAGACATACCTGGCTGTGTCAGTGCTTAGAGATAGTGTGAAAGGTACTGGTTCAAGCTACTCACGTAGTGTTGGTGTTGTCCAGTTCCTCATGCTAAGGTCCTACCAATACATGTATTTTCCTCAACTGAAGTCTCTTGACTGTGCAGCATTGTTGGCTTTCGAGGTGAGAAGAGCTGAAATGCAAACTGGAAGCTCATATTTAATTTTCAGCTGATTCCTGGGGCTCCCATTGCTGATCTGAGAGGCCCTCCCCAGCACCACAACCTGGACATACACGAGTTGTTCCACAGCAGTGGCGTATTTGTGGTTCTGGATGAGTGGACCTGTAATTCATTTTCCCAGTCGTCAGTGGATTGACAGGTGACTGCTATAGGGGCTTTTGTGAAACTCTGGTACGTGAATTAAGCTGGCCACAAACCCTTCCCTTCCAGTTCTCTCTCATCTGAGGGAACAGACATGTCCCCACAGTGCCCTGCTGCCAGCCTGGGAGAGCAGAGGGACGATGCAGGGTATGCCCAGAGGCTGCCTGCTCCCTGCATTGGCACGAGCTGGAGCAGTTGGGAAGCCATCATCCTGCTTTTGCAGATGCCTTGTACAAACATTTACATTTCTCTGCAGACACCATTTGCTTTTATCTGTGTGCTTAAGCTTTTCTGCTGTAGCCAGCTGGGAGGGAAGAGGGTGATCCCAGACCACACAGTGAGGTGCCCTTAATGCTCCAAGCTCACAGCCCCAAGGAGGATCCCAAGCAGGGGGGGGCTGGGGTATTCAGCATCACCAGGGACTAAAGGGATGTGAAGACAACAGGATGCAACACTAGGTAAAGGTCAAATTGTACTCTTGAACTGTGTCTTACCTCAGAGTTGCTTTTTGGGGAGCATTATCCCTCTCTCAGTGCCTCCTGAGGATGCACTGAATAACCAGTGATGTTCCCTTTTACAGGCGGGTGAGATGGGGACTAAAGGACTCCACTTGTCCCACCAGAAAACTCCACACCATCAGTCACACCCAGGAATTCCCAGGCCCTAAATCTGTCTTTTTTTCTGTCTGCTTTCCACCAGGAAAGGCAACTTTAAAGTTTAAATCTCACCAGGGGTGAGGGATATAAAATGAAAGCTTTCCAGGAAGCTGAATTTATGAATTTCAGGGAAAATACTGATATCTCAAAATATATTCTTATTCACTATTAGGAGAAAAACAAGGTTTTCCATGAGACAAAGTCACTGAATTGTTCTGTTTCCATAATGTTGAGCCATTTCATTTTGATAATGTCAAAACATCCTGAAATATTGTCTTATGCAAAATAGTAAACAGATTAAGAATTTCAATAAGGCAAAATGAAATTAATTTACACAAGCAAGTCAAAATGATTTGTTTTGACTTCCTCCTTTAAAAACTGTCAAATTACCAGAAGCCTGAGATTTCAACACTAACAATACCAGGTAACTGTTCCGGACTGTTTTAGCTCTTCACACAACTGCTAGAATGACTTCAGCCCCAGCAATCCCATTGTTTTGTTGTTACCTGGCCCACATCCCACTCTTCTGGAGCTCCTGGAAGGGAGACGAGGCCTGGGGTAAAGAGCTGACCACAGTTATGGTGTGTGTACAACACCCATGCTAAACCCTTGGGGCTGCCTTTGCTTTATTTTCTGTTGGTCCTGAGACTTTACCTGGGACTGAGCAGGTAAAACTGAAGAAACCTGCAGCCAGGTGACAGCTCAAAGGAAAACTGTGGCCGTCAGAAGCAAGAACCTGGAAAAGAATCGTTGTCATCTCTGTGGAATCACCAAGAGCACATGTGGCTTGAGACCGGGCACTTCAGTCTTGGCTTCTGAAGCGGTACCAAACCACTCAGTCTGTGCTAATTTGTAATTAGGAGTGGGTGATTTCTTGTATTGACATCTCTTTTAAATCGAGCTGAAAATCTTGTCCTGTTAGAGTCTGTCTGTCAGCATTTCCATTTCTCTCTGTGGTTACTGCTACTGAAGAAACTTCAGACTGTGCTATTCCAGGCCTCACCTTCCTTTCACATGTCATTTTCAAGTATTTCAGCTCCCATGAAAGGGCTGAGACTCTGGTTTTTTGATGCTGCAAGCCATGGCCCAAAATATTCCCCTCATGTCTTTTTCTCCCAAGAACACAAAAAACCTCCCCCCATCTACCCCAGTCTGTGCCCCGCTTTTAAGTGCACAAAACTTCAAATACTGGTTACAGCTCCCAAAAGCAGCGAGGCCAACCAGGTACAACAAAATGCAGGCTCAAAAAAATGAGAGGAAATTTTAATTTCCACAAAACCGGTCTGCAGGCAGCCTGGCTCCCTGCACACATCATATGAGTGCCACCACAGACCGTTTTGACAAGGGATGGATCCTCTCTCTGACACTTTGCTTTGCATCTCCCCTGGCTGCGGGTTCCCCAGAGTGCCAGCCATTGCATGCACCGCCTCCCGTGTCTGAGCCCACTGCTGGGGCATTAAATGGTTTCTCCATCTATCTTCAAAAGGGATGGCAAAAGAGAGATCCATAAAACATTCAGTTAATACATTTATGCCGGGTAACCCCTCCCATCAGCCGGTCTGGCCTCCCTAGGGCAGTTGTGGGAAGGACCACAGAGGTCCAGATACATTTTTCCCAGTCTGCCCTTTCAGAATGGCTTTTTCCAACTTCAGCACCAGGTTTTACTTTTCAGGATATTTCTTCCTGACCCCATCAAGTAGTGCCCTGAAACACAAAAACAGATCAATTTAGAGATGACAGTTTTAATTCAAACCATAATCTCTGTTTTTATAAATGTATCCTCCCTAGGTTTCTTGCTTGTTTGCATACTAAATAGACTGCCTTGTTTTCACTTTGCCACCTCTTTGTATTATATTATTTTTACAGCTGACAAGCACCGTTAGACTGTGAGAATGCTGCAGTGTCAAAAGCAGATTGAATTTGCTGATTGCTGGAGTTCTTTGTGCTGCTCACACAAAATTCCTTCTTTCCCCTATAATACATCTGTTGTTTGTATATTCGATAAAGTTAATATCTGTGAAATCAGTCATTTCCCCCAGCTCTAAATTATACCGCAACAGACAGAAGATTGACTTCATTGTATTGACAAGAGAGAACTCTCAACACTTATTATTTGTGGGGACTTGGAGAGATTACAAAAGCACACAGAATGGCTTTATCTGGGGAGTGTATTGCTGTAAAAGCTGATAAGGTGATGTATGCACATTAACGTGGGAACAGTTTTTAACAAACTTCTACCTTTCTAATATTTTTAGGAGGAAGAACTAAAGAAAAAGCATAAATCAATGCATCATCCCCTTCCTCTCTTCATGCCAGTATCCTCTTTAACACTGATCTCATGTGCAGTATTTATGTCTACATAAATAATTCAGGAACCAATTAATCCAATTCTTTTATAATTACCTCTTATAATGGCATACAGCCCAAATCCCAGCAGCTTAATTGCTACTTAATGGAGATATTTATGACGCCAACACTAGTAAAGAAAATAGGCACTCTCACTTACGTCAATTAGGGACAGGGCTTAAGCTACTAAACTCCTGATTTGGATTTCAAACACCCCTGGCATTTGAAGACACACAGGTTTTCACTTCAGAGCGAGAGGCTCCAGCTCCCACATGTATGAAGGTTCAGGAGTCAGCCCTCACTTACTGCAAGGTGACAACCCCACAGTGCTGCCCTTTCTCCAGTGCCTCGGCTCTCCCAGCAGGCCTGGGCTGGATTTTATCTCTTTACTACCAGATATGACCACGTTTGCCCAGGTTGGCGTCACATGCCGTGGATGTAAGAGCACAGATCATCCTGAGCTCAATCTGTAAGCCTTGCTCAGTGCATGGAAGCAGCCTGAATGCTGAGGACATCTCAGATGGAAATACTGGGATGCACTATGGATCCTGCCCTAATGAACCACCCTTAGCACCAAACAAGGGAGAGCAGAAATGCAGAGATTTGGGAATGTCAGAAGTGAAAATTTCCTGTGTCTTGATTTAGAAATTAAGCTCTTCCTGCTTCAACTTAGCACAGGCCTGGGATTTTCCCACTCTCCCTTCAGAGGAAAATGTGAGAGAGAAACCTTGAAAAAAGAATGGGTGTTTAGTGGCCTATCTAATTCAGTATTTGTACTCCAGTGAGGAGGATATTTCCTGAGCACAGTGTGACACGCTCTGCCTGCTATAAAAGCATCTTGTGAGGTTGTCTCACACATCCCTTAAAATAATCCTCCTTGAAAACATGAGAGCACTCCTTGGAGTGCCATATAATTCAATATGTGGTGTCTTTTCCCTTCTGTAGATTGAACAGCTCTCAGGCTGACTGCACACATGCCCCAGCCTAGATCAACATCCTGAGCGGGACGCGGGGAAGAGCCTGGACTGGGATCCTGCACCCTTCCTGTCAGGGATGTTTTAAACAACCCGTTACAAGATCAGCCAGAAAAGGCACCGATATTGGGGTAGACAGAGGCAACGTGCTGTTTTTGAGAAAGGCTTTATCTGCATTTGGCTGCATCAAACTGGTTTGCCTCAGCCTCAGAAACCCTAAAGTTTAGGCAGCACAACAGCCATAGGATTTAGGCATTTTGGATTCAAGGGACTGCATTTACCTCAACCTGAATGCATTTTTGATTGATTTAAGGGAAAATAAACAGCTCTTAAATGAAAAGTGAACACCCACGGATTGGCTGGCACAGGTTTAAGTACACTCAAATAAAATCACTCCTTCTACCAGTGCAATTTTCCCTTTGTTACAAAGTTCTAAAATGTTAATGGCTTTTAACTTGCAAAAACACAATGCTCTGAAACTTTGTCCTGTTATTTGTAAAGTGCATTGCATCGAGAAGTACTTGATAATTAGAGGGAATGTACATTTAAAAGCTTAAGAATACAGCTTCTAACTGAGAGTCACTTAGTTTTCATGATTGCTTTTATCTTTACAAGCAGCTGAAGACATCTTCTGAAGTCTTAAACTTGTCCTAATCCAATGTTTCAGTCAGTGTATTTTCATGAGACCTGGCAAATTTATTCTATTATGCTGCTATTAATGGTGGATATTTATGCATTAGGATGCAAAGGAGTGACTCCTACAACTAACATTTCACTAAGGAAAGTTTTGTAATTACACCAAGAGGTTGGGAATTGGAATTCCTAGGTTTCTGCTGAGCTGTGGGACAGACATAATGTGCTGTCCCCAAAGTGAGTCACTGTGATTCCTTTATCCACTGAATGCACAGTAATGTTTCTAAGAAATTATTGTGAACATATTTGATAAAAGGATGACTTCCTTTAGCATTTAATCCGTTCTCCTGCATGCTCACTCCAGGGCATGTTACTGCTGCTAAGGTTCTTAGAGATCCTCAGAGCAGTTTTATTGGTGTTTATGGGTGCTTAATGAGTTAATCCCTTTCTCTCTGACCTGGGTCACAAAGCTCGGAAGCTGAATTTGAAGCAACAGCAGTGGATAAGAACTAGAACGGAGAAGTTTATGAAGAAATTAAAGAGAAATTGAGTTGTTACTAAAGGTGTTTACAAATAAGTCCTTTTTATTTGGGGGAGAGGATTTTTTTTCTTTTTTTTCTGGAACTATCCAACTTTTCATAAAGTAAATGAACCCACTACTGCTCAAAGACCCAAAGACTGAAAACTTCTCTGTTTCTAATAAAATCTTACAGCTTTGTTTGTTTAGTAAAAAAGAACATCTGACCTTCATGCTGCTAGACCCTTCACTTCCAGCATGTGATGAACAGGCAGGGCAGACAGGCAGTAGGATTCCCTGGAGAACATCCTGCAGCAGGCAGCAGAGGTGTCAGAGGGACACAGCCCCTGCTGTGTTGCAGAGATCCAGAGGGAAGCTTAGAGGGAGCATCCGGGTTCCTCTCCCGTGCCTGCAGAGAGCCAGGCAGGTAACTCCAGCCAGAGACTGTTCTAATCTCAGCCTCTGGTTCTTCCTCTATTTCTGATAAACTTGTCCCCAAGGACAAGGATATGAACAATTCCCTGGAGAGTCCCATGTCTTTTAGCACTGTAGGCCTTGCTTGTTTCTCTTGTGAGAACTTCGTCACCAGTGGTGCCATGCCAGGATGGTGCTGGACCCGTACAGACTTGGGGGGCCACTGCTCGTTTCCAGGGTCCTCACTTGCCTTGGGGACCAAATAGTCAGGAAAATTCAAGATATGGGAACAAAACTGAGCCCTGTCAAAGCCTCTCATAAAAAATGGAAGAATCCCATGCCAGGACAGCCTCTATCCTAGGATAGCTCTCTACTGGTGCCCTCCCTGGTCTGCCATGTGCCAGGTGGGCAGCCCAACCTTTGGCTTTTGCATGTGCCAGTGTAGCCTAGAGTTCAAGGATCTGTTGGGTTTTAATTTCCCATTGAAACAGCTCTATCTGGCTGAAACGTTCAACAAAAGACTTTGCAGAGAAAGACATTTTATTCAAAAGAATGTCTTGAGTTTCATAACTCCCCTGAGTTTGGTGGAAGAAGTCTCCTCTCTGAGCTGATGGTGATTTATCTGCTCTATTAAGTCCAGTGACAAAGCCCCGGTGCTTTCAATGGGACCAGAAATTAGACTGTCTGTGAAAAGGCAGGAGTGGAGGTTTCACCTCAGTTGCTCTGATTTAAATGCAGAGAAGCTCTTGTGATTCCTTTTGTACTATTTCAGCTCTAAAGGTACAGAATGCAGAGCAGAGCTGTGCCATAATTGCCTAGGCTGAAACCAGCAAATAGTTCAAACAAAAATATGGAATTCCCAAGTATATTTGGGAAACTACTGATTAATTTCTCAAAAGTGACATAATTTCTTTTCATTTAATAATAACAAAAACAACAAATTAAAAAAAAAAAAATCCCACGAACTCCCCAAACCAAACAAAAAAACCCACCAAAACAACCAAACAAAATCCTTTGCCCCTTCTCACTTACATTAAGAATATACTTTCCTGGACAAGTGTATCTTTTTTTCCTCACATTTCTCTCAAGGTACAATTCAGCCAACAATAGATACCTACATTTTATCCCCTGTATTTAACAAATAAAATTCTATGGTAATTTCACAATCAACAATGCCTCGTGTTAGGAATTCCATTATTAAATCTGATTCAATATGATTAAATATGGCTCATGCTTTCCAGAATGAGTTGCATGATGGATTTAAATGAACTCATTAGTGGTTAATGCAGCAAAGCACTTTCTAAATGCTAATGTTTGGCTGCCTTTGGCTCGTTAATTAATTTGAAGATTGTGTAATTATGGGAGCTTTCGATTAGCATACGTCTCTTCTTTTTATTTCCAAACGACAGTTGTTTGTGTGTAACTATTGGAAATTCAATTATATTTATAATAAAAATAGGACATCAAACTGCCCAAACAAGCACACACTGCAGGGGAACAGCATCTTTTCCTTTAAAGTCTCCTTTATTACTGTTATTTTCAAAAAGAACATGGGCTCAGCAGCTTTCTCTCAGCACAGAGAAGGGAGAGCAAAGTACACGGCACTGCCAGATAATTACCCACCCCTGAAGAGCTGTGCAGGACGTGTGAGGGCTGAATACGGCTTGGGAAGAAGCAGGAACAGAGCCTGGCTTGCTTCCTCTTTCTCTTCCCTCCCTCTCCTTCCTTTTTTCGAATTTATTTATTTCGTACTTTGCTTTTAAAGGCCAACAACCACAAAATGAGGCAGTAGGACCCAAACAGCCCAGCCAGAAGAGAGGAGCTGGTGTGTGTGTTTGTGCCAGCTCAGGCACAGCCCCGGGCTCCTGGTGGATGTGCAGAGCCACAGATTCCAAAGATTCTGCACCAGCTGGAAAAGCAACACCTGTTAAACTCTGCTGGTATTTCGGACAATGAATGCACTGGCAGCTCCACTTTAAATAACACCACAAATGGACATAAAGCGGAAATAGCCTCTTAAGCAGATATTAGGCACAAGGATGGGGCCGTAAACGTAACAGAAACAGAACTGAAACAAGTGTTGCAGCCAAGGCTTGTGTCTGTAACAGAGGCATGGGTTAAAAGAGCTGTGAACTCCTGAGAGATACTACAGGAATGATTCATGTTCAAGACTCCTGGAGCTGTAAGGCTCCTGGGTGGAAGAAAAAAAAAGAGAGCTGTATCTCCTGGAGACATTTTTAATGACAACGACTGAAAAATTAAATCAACCCCCTGGAAGCATTTCTCCCATGTTTTTCAAATGCACATCTGATTTCTCTAACAAGTCCCATGGTTGTCTTCTCAGCACACACTGAATTCACATCACTCCTTAGCATAACAGGAAACTTGTTTGTCATCAATAGATTTTGTTTCCGCTAAGTATGGGGTTCTCTGCTGTAGTCATCCAGGGCCATACGCAGCTGGATGGAGGGGTATCACGAGTGTAAAAGCCAGGAAAACAAATCTTGGGATTCATTAGCATGCACAGCACTGCCTGGAAGGAGCCTTTCTCTGCCAGCAGCTGCAAGAGCAGCAAGGCATTAACATATGGAATAATTAAGCCCAATAAGTAACTACTGCATTTTCTAGTGAAACAGAACAACTTCATTTTCTCAGTCAACTTGTGTCTCAGAAACATCCAACGTGCATCACTTAGATAAATCACCTGATGACTGTGGTTTTTAAATTGCTACTAACCATGGATGTTGATCCTGTGCACTTCTATATAGATATATGTTAATAAAAAATTAGTAACTAGGCATGATTTAATAGATAGCACCAAAACCTCAACACCCTTACCACATCTTCATTCAAGGGAAAAAGGCATGGAATGATTATGAAGCAAGTCCTGTTGGCTGGGCTGAACCACTGCTGCTGCCAAAACCAGAACCCCTCGTCCATTCAGCTGCCGGAGAGCCATGAGATGGTGCTGGTGATGACCTGCACTGAAATGTCACATCCTAAGGCAGCTGGAAAAGTGAATCACTGACTCAGCAGCTGACTGAAACCAGCGAGAGATGCAGGAATAGAAACAGGCCAGGGAAGAATGGTACTGGTGAAGGGGGCAGGGACAGGCAACTAACAGGAAAATCAGCAGAGCTTTCGCCAGTCTCTGGAGGGGAAGGCAGGGAGTGAGGAGTGAGGAACCAGGCAGCTCCTGCCACCTGCAAAGTCTCTTGGGCTGATAAAAAATAGATGAAACAAAACCTGAAACATGCACTTCAACCATGGCATTGACACTAGGAAAAGATGCAGCACAGTTTAACAGGACAGCATCAAAAATGACAGAAAAGCAGTAGATTTTCATGCAAAACTGCAACCACTGTCTGAGGCCACACCAAATGTCTGTAATCAATGTTTAAAGCCAAAGTCGCAGAGACAGGGGTCAGGGTTTTTCTGTACTAAAATTGTACTGAAGTTCCCTGAGATTTGGCTGCTGACTTTCAGTCAGCCACCCTAGAAATATCTATAATGCAAAGAGAGAAAAATACTCCCACCCTTCTAGGATACGACATTTACAGGTGAGAAAGGCAAAACATAATATTGCTCATATCCCCCTCCCTGTTGCTGGTTAGGAGACTGCTCTGATATTAATCATATTTAAATCCTGCACTGATGCTCATGGCTGTGGACTGTGCCACAGGGAGCCAGGGCAGTGGGAAGAGCCAGCACTCCTGCAAGACAAACTTATGCAAGGAAACAACAGGAAGGTCTGTAAGTGCACAGCAGCCCGCTCCAACATCCAGCTGTGCCTGTGGAAGTTTCCCTGTTGTTCTGCAAAGCTGACAGTCTGATACTCTTCCTGAAATCCTAACCTTTCCCTGCTTCCCCCTGTACGCCCACACAGACATCTGGACCTGCTATAATTCTCTTCAGAAGAGTGCTCCATCCACCCTTCAGCTGGAAGGGTCGTGGTTCCAATGCATCAGCTCTTTTATCTGCCTTTTAATCTCCTTTTTTCCACCCTTGAGGCATGCTCCATCTTCCTTTCTGCAGACAGGGAAGGCCTGTACACCATCATTTACTCAGCGGACGATGAATCTGACAGTCTAATCTTAACTTCTTAACAGCTGTGTTTATTTACTTAAGTAGTAAATTGTTTCCTCTAAAGCACAGAGGGGCTGGTTTGAACAGACACACATCTCTGCAGTTGGGGGAGGTTTGGTACTTGCACATGCTTTCTCTGGAAACTATAGATTTTTCTATCACTGAAGTATCTGAATTACAGGCAATCTTGGGATCTGAGCTTTGTTTTAATGGCTCCTCTGGCTGCTGCTTTGTATCGAGGAGAAAGGCAAGCTGGAAGTGCAGTAAATTGGCTTGCAGGAAATGGGAAATAATAACACCACTTATGCTCTGAATCTGACTGACTACACTTGCTCCCATTCCACTTTTCTGTTACCCATTTGTAGTTCAGTTCAGATTGCACAAGCAATTCCAACACCACATTGCCCTTTTAGCCTGTCTCCACACTTACACACACACGGGATAGTTCTGTACAAGCAGCATCACTCGAGGTCAGAAGAACTGTCAGGATACTTTAACAAGTCACTCACCCACACCCTGAAACTTAAAATCCAGCCCTATTAGTCCAGATCAAGCTGGTTTTTGTATTTCTGGAAACAGCCTTCAATACATGGTGAGTCCTGCTGGGACAGCAGCAGCTCCTGAGCTTGCACTGCTCTGATGGATGCTCCTGCTCACAACAGACTGGGACTGCTTAGGAACCTGTACAAAGCACAGCTCCTGCCCTAACACCAGGGGAAGGAAACAAACCCAAAATCTCACAGCTTATCGTGAACTAAGCACTGCTGCAGCCATCCCAGCTGGAATTGCAAGTTTTGGAAAACAGTGGAGACGCACAAATCTAATGGGAAAACAGCACATCCTTCCTGCTCAGCAGCAGTGGTAATTTCTTAATATTAATGAACACGTACCATGATATATGATCCCGTGCTAATAAAATCTCCTCTTCTGGCATCCACTTCTCCTTGGGGATATGGCAGCAGCTGGAAATACAGCACACACCTACCCTCTCTATCACCACTGGGACTGCTGAATCCTTATAACTCCTCTCTCAAGCAGCGCTGTAAAAGGAGATGCATTTTCTCCATATCCCCACAGCAGCAGCAGTCTCAGTTGAGCAATGGCCTCTACTTAGTCTGCAGGTGTTTGGGGTTTTCCAGTTCTAAAACATGGTATGTGTTTAAAGCTTTTTATTCACAATAGATTTGGATATTGTTGAATCCTTGTGAGTTTGGTCTATTTAAAAGAAGTCCTTCGTAAGACAGAACGGCTGTGTGGCCAGAAACCAGAAATATGTAGGTCTCCATGGAACACAAGCAGCCTTGTCTGGAATACAGTTTTATCATATTAAGAAGCATTTATGGCCTGAACACTTGTTTAATATAGAGCCATTAAAATTCTTTTGCTCTTCCTTGTTACTATTACTAGTGTATTAATATATCACTGGAGCATTTCCTGAACTCACTTTTCTGTTTCATTTCAGGGCCCTTCGGCACTCTCACTGTTTCTGGAACATTTCTGTCACAGTGTTGGTTTGGGAGCAGTGTCCCAGGTGGAAGCCATGGGCAGATACAACCCTCAGCCTGGTCCTCTGTCCTATTTTGGGGGAAATTTTGAGTTTAATTCCTAGCTTTGCCACAGACCTGCTGGGCAGCCTTGGACAAAAACCTGTCACTAGCTGAAAACCAGGAAGGGAGAACGACACAAAGGTTGCCAAAGGTAAAAAAGGTGTTTGTGTAAAACTTCCGAGAACCAGGGGGTGTCCTTGCTGGGACATCAGCAATGCAGAAACCTATAAATTATTGAGCCACTGCTCATAGTTATTATAGCAGAACTGCAAAACCAGAATTCTTATTTCATTTTCAGTTTCTCCCTGCCTTGTTTCAGAGACTGTATTTCTTATAAACAAGATTCTTATTTCCGTATTCATTAGACTGTCTGTCAAGGAGAGCAGCTGGTGTTGATGAATTGATTAAGACACTCTGAGGACGGTTCAGCTTAAAGAAGAAAAGACGCAACAGATTTCAAAGATGTAAAAGGCTGCTGCGAACAATAAACAGCTTTTTCCCCCACACACATTCAGGGTGGACAAAATGCTAAGTTTTTAATTGCAAAGAAGATTCAGATTAGAGAGGAAAGTGCTTTACCATTAAGGTTATTGCACTATTTCAACAGGAAAGCCTTGGAGAGCAGACTGGCAGGACCAGGCACGTGCAGCTCCCTGACTGCCGAGGGCTTTTCCACACCTGCAACCTCAGACACTTCCCCTCACCTTCCTCATCACTTGGTGACTCATTATTTTCCAACAGAACCTCCAAACGCAGAAGTATTCCCCTTTATTCTGCTTACTTACAAGTTCTCCCAGAGAAAGTGAAATAAAATGGCTGAAGAGCTGGACAGAACTCTTGGAATTCCTATATCCATGTCAAAAGTGAACCAACTGCAAATGCAAAGAAAGTCACAATGTGCTGATTTCAAACTAACAGAGCACTATGGGCACAGATTTCTCATCCTTATTGTTTCTTATTTCTTGTCCAATTCAGAAGCACCATTTACCTGCAACTAGAAAAGCCTTTGATGGAAACACTGAGTCAATTTATCCACCCAGCCAAGCAAACAGCAATAAGCCAGGAGATAAATAAATAAATGGGTCAACAAGTATTTCACTCTTGAATGCTCAAGATAAGAAATCATATACCTAAAGCCCAAAATTGGAGGATCACTCACTGTCCAGGCAACAGCACCAAACTACACCTCTACACAGCTGACATTTCCAGGAAGTATTGCAGATTTCCCTGCTTGAACAACACACAGGGCAAAGTTATAATTTGTTCCCTATGAAAACTATATTGAATGATTTTCCCATAGAATTAGCTGCAGGAACTGAATAGAAATAAATAGAATAAAATAATAGAATATTTAATTCAGCACACACAGCAAGTTTTACCAATCTGAGCATGAGATGGTAAACAAAACAATTGCAACAAACTACACGAACTCCTACTTCTGTGTCTTGGGAATTGGCTCCTGGCTTCAAATTACTCACTGCTAGAAAGCAGTTTGTTCCCATCCACCTAATCAGCACCTGACTTTTCTGCAGTGTTCAAGCAAACTGAAGACAGATGGGCTGTGAAAATAGAAAGGGAAAGAACTGCAAAACTTTCGAATAACTATTTAAGAAGTAAACTAAGTAAGTGCAATTCTTCACTATGGTCCTGTGTTATGAGAAATTAAGGGATATATGTCAAAATTACTCCCAAGTAACTCCCAAGTGGCTCCCAAGTAATGTGAATTCATGGTTATTGTATCATAAAAAAAGGTCTTTTTCCATATTTATAAAGCAGAGAGCCCCAGTGCAGCCCAAGTGTAACAGCCAGCAGACACCATGCTCCAAGTGGCTTTTGGAGCCGCAAATGATGCAGCAGCACAACGCCCTGAGCAAGAGAGGGGCTGTGGAGACCCAGTGCAGCTTTGGAGAGCCCCCAGCCACGTCCACATGACTTAACCCCCACCTGTGCCCCTCTGCCTGGCATTTATTAAAGGCAGACCCCACACCTTCAGCAGAAAACATCTGAAGCAAGGACAAAGGTACAAATTAAACTAAATGGAGCCTGCAGATTTCATGGTTTCCACCAAGGCTGAGACAACGTGCAAAGAGCCAAAGGTGCCTTAGGGTTGTGGTATGAGCACTTCAGCACAGTGGCACAGCAAACTCGATCTTTAATGGATGGATTTTTGATATGTCAGAATAAAAAATCCTTCATCCACCAACATTTCTTTTCAGGAGTGCTGCCCTAGGTCTGCTTGCACTGAAGTAATTGGGAATTTCCCCTCAGCACCACTGTGAGCTGGGCACTTTGATTCTCTAATTGGGAAGGCAGAACACTCAGTCCGAGCTGTCACCAGTCCAGTGAAGTCTTGAAATGTTCAAGAAAATGTAACTCAGAAAGCTCAAAATACAGCATTCTCAAGGTTAAAATCAGGGCAATCAGCATCTAGAATAAGTCAGAAAAACTCTGTGGAAAAAAAAGAAAACAGTCTGCTGAAAGTACTCAACCTCTATCGAGATGTCTTGACATTTTTTTGAGTCCAAATGTTGGTACCACTTGGTAACTGAAGAATTAATCTGGAAACAGAACATTTTCACATTACATCTATTTAAAAAAATCTGTCTTTATTAATCCTTCACCAAGCCTTTATGGCATCAATTTTCAGTTAGTCTGATAAAAACGAAAGCCCCTGCACTGCAGAACTCCTGGGTCAGCTTTCCTTAAGGACAAAATACTAACTGAGGCATCATCATTCTCTACAGAATCATCAATAAATTCCTCCTAAATTATTATTCCATTACACCTGCCCTGTGCTGACATCAGCAAACTGAAGATATTGCTTCAACTTCCATTAAATCATTTCCCTACAAGGCAGGGAACATGGACTTTATGAATACCTGAGATCAGGAGTTCCTACAGAGTTTTAAGAATCAGACTGTGACTAAATTCCAAAGGGAAGATTTGGGAAGCAGTGGCATAAGGCACCTACCTGGAATGCTGTCTCCTCTTCACAGGATGGATCTGGGTGTCACTACCACATGAGAGCAACATGTACAACACACAACACTGCTCCGTGGTTCCTGCATTTGCACTAATGAAATATCAACTCTCAGTCTGTCTCAGAACCATGAAACTGCTCCAATATTGCTGCCTCAAAACCCAGGTGATGCAGAAATCCTGCGGTGCACTCGGACTCCAGGTGAAGGAAAGTCAAGACTGGTTTTGCATTTGTAAAGCAGAGTCCCTCCTACTCTGTTTTCACTCCATTACGGACGCTTTTCAACAGCAAGTTTCAAAATACTAAAATCAATTGATTTTGGTAGCATTACTGAGAAAGCTACTGCTTTTGAATATAGAGCAAATCGGCAATCTGCAAGAAAAAGCAGCAATTTCACCATAAAGTTCTAGACACATTGAAAATAAACTGTCCGGGTTCCCTCCCTTGGATTACGACATGACCCTCAATTCCAAAGGAATTAAAGCATCATTATACGTATGATGGATGTATGCTATTTCACACGTGAATCTGAGTGCTTTCACACATCTGAAATACAGTAACACAAACAACACTGCTCTGCACAACCAAACTGAGTCGCTCTGTAACACTGGATCTCCCCGACGTGAGATTCCATCACCAGAGAGGAGCTGCTCCCACGCCTCCAGAATCTTCCACACAGCTGGGGTGCAGCTGCGAGCACCGCTGGACTCTGCTTCTGTTCCACAGGTGTAGGGGTGAGGGGAAGATGGAGCATGTAAACCACGAAATCAATCAGTTCCCCTAAATGGAACAGCAGGACATGGTGGCAGGGGATGGTGTCACCATCACAGGATCTACTGTGTGCTCACAAAGATCCTGCAGCCACACAGTGCATGACCACCTGCTGCTGTTTGCACCTTGTCTTACATGAAAATGTGCCAAAATAAATATGAAAAATAGTGTTTCAGTCTGTCACTTCCCCGGCCTAACGATGATCTGCAAATCTTCCATCCCAAGCATTTAGAATTACTGGTATATAACATTCAGCCAAGGTAATATCAAAATATATTTTATTCTGGACCTCTTTCAGATCTGATTCAAATTACAGTTGTCAAAGCAATACAATGCAAAGGGAAACTGCAACAGAAAATGTGCCTAGAAGGGATATAGGGGCCTTCGGGACAAATCATTGTGATGTAAAACCAAAATACATCATAAAGTGTAATTAACATGGTCCAGGACAGTATAGAACATCTATATCAGTCTTCTTTAGACAATAATCATGAAAACTGAACAATAAAAGTCCTTTAAACAAGTACAAAAAACTGTCATGGGCTGGTTTACACTTTTACAACAGTTGTAGTTTAACTGGATAACTGAAGAAATGATGCAGACATTTTAATCCAGTGCTATAGGTAGGCTCACAGAATTAGACCCAAAGGATTTGTAACTCCAAATGAAACCATTACAACTACAATGTCAATGTCAGGAGAGAGAGAAAATTACTTCTGTATTCTAGAATTACTGTTCTGCACACTGCAGTCTGTTGAGGACGAGATTGCAAAGTACACTGGACTAGCAACAACATGCAGACTGTTTTCTTGTATTTACCCACAAATGTCAAAAAACATTATGAAGTAAAAATGAATGATTATTTAAAAATAAAAAAAAACAAACCAAAACAAAAACATGCCTCAAGTTATTGTCAAGCTTCAAACTTAAAGGCAGAGAAAGCGAATTATGTACTCAAAACTACTGATCTGAAGCACTATTAACACTAAATCTGCAATCCACTCGAAACGGCATTTTCCTGGTTCGTCTGCCTCCCACCAGACTGACAGTGAAGACAGTCACACTTTCACAGCTCGTGGTATTTCAGAGCTTCCTCTAGAGGGAGAAGTGAGGACTGCTCCATGTCTCTCTCCCTACGGAAAATGTCAGGGATCTTGATGGAGATTTACTGCTGTCTCCCGAAGCCGTGTTTGCTTCTAACATGCCACAATGTTGCTTCTGCTTTCTTCAGGCGTCTGGAGAGTGTGGAAGTGATCCCACCGGGGAATGGCTCTACAGGGCTTTGGGAAGGGAGGAGCTATCCCGCTCGCCAGCCAAAAAGGAGCTGGGCTAAATCTGGCAGGCCCTGCTCTGGCAAAACCCCACGGACACCGAGGGACCCTCGGCTCGAGGGGGATGAGGCTCATTCTACCCACACTGGGGGTACGGCACGGCCCCGGCGCCTCCAGCGCTCGCCCTGGCAAGGGTTCCTCGTGAAGCGACAGACAACGGGATTTCTGGTGAAGGAAATACTGGAAAAATCGGGTCCCAAGGCTCCTCTCTTCGCTCAACAGACAGCCTTGTATTTACAGGCTGGAAGCCCCAGTTTGCGGTGGAAATGAATCTCCTTCCCTCAGCAGGATCAAGCTGCTGAGGTCACTGTGCTGGCAAACCGGCACGGCCGCCCCGTGCCACCCGCTGCTCTCCCTAAACACAAAGGACATTCCCAAGGTACAACGCCCCATCAGACGCCCTAGCATGAGGTAAGCAGTGTAAGGAAAAAGGAGTGCTTTTTAAAATGAAAATCGATTAAAATTGGTAGAAATCTTTGGCCTTTCTCTCAAGATGCATTAAAGTGTCACGAAATCAAGAAACATGCGTTGAAATGCCATGTCGTTCTTACTCTGGTAACTACTACCTCCCCTCCACCCAACCCAGAAAAAGAGGCACTTTTAGTGTTTCATATAAGATTTCCAATCATCTAGTAGACATGCTAAATAACCCTGCACAATGGTAGTCCCAGAATAAACTCAGTTTATCAACATTACAAAGAGTCTAAAAAAGCTTTTATGAAGACCTAGATATTCTCTTAACTACACTAAAAAGTCCACTGGTTGGGAATCTTTACATCAATTTAAAAATGCAGAAAAAGGTAAAGTAAAAATAGAAAAAGACGAACTCTACAGAAACCTGGATCAGGTCATGCAAAAATGAGAAACGGGATTCTGAGATGGACGCACAGAAAGACAGCGAACTCACGAGCAGTTCATTTCTTATCCCATCATTAATTCTGAGCCCATCTTTTCCCCTTCCTTTTATCCTCTGTTTGGATATTTGCCTGTTGTCGTGTTGAACTGATAAAAATAGGAATGACTCCATCCGAAAGACTGAGCGTGTACGTACACGCCACACAAAGTCAGGGCCTTGCTGCCGTTTGGCTTCCCCTTTGAAAGGAGCAATGTGGACAGTCTACCTCACCCTGGAACACGAGGCCTTTGTGCTACAGACGACAGTAATTACCGTCACGGTCCTGTGGTGTTTTTGTCTTGTTTTTGGTTGGCAGGATGGCAGAGCCCGGCGCGCCCGGCACGCGGCGGCTCCGGGCGTGCGGAGCGCGGGACGCGGGAGCAGGAGCAGCACTGTGGCATGCGAGGCAGGACAGCAGGACAGCTACGGCCGGACCTCGGCTCGGGGACACTGGCTCGGGGACGCCGGCCTGGCCCCGTGGCAGCGGGCGCTGCTGGCCCTCGCCGGGGCGGGGGCTCTGCCCGCGCGTCCGGAGCGCTCGAGCCAACGGAGCCGACGCTCCCGCCGGACACACACCTGACAGCCCTGGCCTGGACACGCTGAAGCTCTGGTGTTCTCTGTTTCTGAGTGTGTGATGCTACGCTGAAGCAACTAGAATTACAACCAAAACAGCTGATGATTGAGAAAGAGGAAAATGGCAATACCCTAAAACATGGCTGTGTGATTTTGCAGCTATGTCACAGAATTCCACCACAATTGTTTAGATTGGCTGAAAGAATCATCCAATAACTTTTATGAAAATGAATAAACTGTCCATATTAAAATACAAAAGTACTATCAAGAATCACTTCTGACTTTCAGATTTAAATTCAGTGCAATTGACAAATGCATTGCTAAACGAAAAATGCAGCTTAAACATACTCAAAACATTTGTGTCTATTCCTGGGAGCACAGTTTAAAATTATTGCACAGAATTTTTTTTTTATTTTTATTTTTTTTCATTAAATGACAGAGGTCAGCCACAGTCATGGACCTCCAGCAATAAAAGCAATATTTCAAGTGCCAGACACTCAATATATTAGGTTTCCTACATATTGTAACTCACAGGGTAGTTGCTCTAAACATTTGCAATATGTTCCAAAACCCTAAAAATAGCTGGCACAGAACCACCACGGATAACTGTCTTTATGGATATGACTTGGTGTTGGTTTTGAACTCTGTGTATGATAGCAGTATAATCCTGGGGTGTATATAAACAATGTATTGTTGACTTGTCTTTACCACTGGCAAATTGCTACCCTACCTTAGCCAAACTCAGACTTGCTTCAAGTCGTGTTTATTTCATGGAAATAGCAGAAATCGATGCCTAAAGAACAATGGTTAAAATGTCAAAGCTGCATTATCTCAATTAAATGAATTTATACTTGGAGGGGGGAAAAAAACCCCAAACGAATAAAAAAATAGGTTAGAGACTAACAATCATAAGCCACAAAATTAATTATGATTGAAATAGTGTTATAAAACTGATAACTTTGCAAAGCTCTGTTATATAAACCATTCCTTAAGTAAAATGTCTGTGACATAAATTTGACAACCTCTCTTTTTATAAATTTACACTCTTGGAATCTTATGCAAGACATGATGCAACCTTTTCGACTACACATACGCATAAACACAACCTCATGCTATCATTTACAAATAAAATCACTATTAGTATACTTTTAATCACATGAGCAGAAAAAGGTTTGCCATATACATCTGTCATTGTAAGAAAAATACTTGATATTGTAAACAGAGTAAAAGACACTATATAGTAGTGATTATTAAAAAAATAGCAGCTTACATCTACCCTATATTTGGAAAAAAATGTAGTCACAAGATACAATAAACTGCAGGACTGGAGCAGCAGGGGAATTAGTGCAAGTATTCATCTTTTAAATAAGCT
The DNA here is from genome assembly GCA_013397755.1 of Cnemophilus loriae. Lineage (NCBI taxonomy): Eukaryota > Metazoa > Chordata > Aves > Passeriformes > Corvidae > Cnemophilus > Cnemophilus loriae. The sequence goes on along the minus strand of VZTF01004915.1, from coordinate 568,395 downwards.
GAATCACTGCTATTAAAATAAACTTGAAGCAAGTCCTCTGTTTAAGATTTTTTTTTTTTAAATCTAAGGTAGTAAACATTTTGCCTCTTAATGGCAGTGTTATCAAATATATGCCAAAGATTTTATTTTAATAAAGAAAAATTACATGAAATACTTTTAATACTGGAGTTTGGTTACAATTATACATCTAAGCTCCTACAAATAATGATGGGCAACTCTCAAAGAAGCTGTGGCATGAATCCTTGTCCAGAAAGATCTTAACCTCTTAACCAAAATCCCCCAGCTATACTTTGCTCCTTTTCACAATAGTGCACAATTTAACCATATTTTCGCTATGGTCTTCAAGCAACAGAAGATGCATTTTTCCTCTTTATTTTTTTTTTTCTTTTTTTTTTTTTTTTTTGCATCCCTGTTTTTTTTTTCCTGTGTTTTTGTGCCCTTCTGTTCTTAAGTTTGGCAGAATTATGTCCCAAATAAGAAATTACTGCATTTCAGCCATGTCACCAGAAAATCAAACATAGCATTATACCCATTTCCATCCTACTTCGTAGATGAGAAGGATGTGAAATATCATGCCACANTTTTTTTTTTTTTTTCTTCTCTCTCCCTAACCCCTTTTCCACCCTCCCTCTGTTCACAGAATTGTGCTCTGGGAGCCACAAGATGTACCAAACATTATCAGGTTCCAACTACCTCTTCGAAGAATGCATCAAAACACGTTTCAAAGAAATGCTTTTTTTTTTTTTCTTTTCCCAAGGTGAAAAAAATATAAACAAGAAACTAAATCACTCCCTTACTTCATGCATCCGTAAACTTAACCAAAACAAAACAGAAAACCCAATGTTTAAAAGCAAAGAAAAAAACTACTGCTGCAGATTTCTGTAAGTCCATTTTCTCTGTACACACAAACTGCTCAACTACTGAGAAGGAAAACAAAAATACCCCACAATCCATGTGAGAATGGATTTCATGGGGAAAGGGGTAATGAAGGCTGCCATTAGTATCTTCTGAATTTGGTATGTATATGGGTCTGCTCTTGTATATGGTATATTTCTCTCTCTCTCTCACTCTCTTCTGTTTTTCATATCCAAAACTTTTAAATGTTATTTTGGGGCACAGCAGATTCCAGCACTTGGTGAACAGGATTCACAAGCTGTGACAAAACTCTGTCATCCTCTTCAGGGTGTAATTTTTTTTTTCTCCTCTTTTTTTTTTTTTTGGGTTTTTTTTTTTTCCTTTTTTTTTTTTATATACAGTATATGTATATATTTCTTTTACATTTGGCTGTAGTGGACTGGCCATGGTTCGATTGGGACTATAGCAGTACATGGGTCAGGGACAGTCATTTTGGCTATGTACACATTCATAGTCGGTCCATGGCTTCCAACTAAGAGCGCTATTTCCGGAGGTCTAATACACAAACCTGCAAAGAGAGAGACACACATACAGCAGCTGCACAGGACCACATGGCTTTACAACTCTGTGTGAAGTATCAGAGCAAAAGCTACAACATGGATGGTGTAAGCTTAACCTTATATCTATTAACAATGGTTAAATAACATTAAATAACATCAAAATGACCACGTGAGGACCTTATAAACCCCCAACCAGCCCCAGTGCTAAGGGCACTGCTACCTCCAGAATTACTATCAGGACAGCAACAAACTCTTATGTAAGCTGTTTGCCTGTTATTTAATACTGTGAGGCTGAGAACTTACTCGAATCTAGTTAGTAAAAATATAAAATGAAATTAAAATATGTGGACAGGTACTAAAACGGATCAGAAAAACAGTTAACAGTGTACAAATTCCACTCTTAGTCTTCCCAAAATCTCCAGTAAGCAGTGCTTCTGGGTCTGTCAGATATAGAAATCTATTAGTAAAATATAACCACACGGAAGATAACACTAGCTGCAAGCACATTTAAAACAGAGTGGATGAGAAGGGCTTTTGCTAGCAAACAATATAGAACAAATTAAGCCCAACATTTTTTAAAATATCAGAAACTAAATGAAAACAAATCTATTCCAAGTACAATCAGCCTCTTGGGCCAAATTAATTGGAGGACTGGAAAAGTTACACAGTATATATAAAAAAGGGTCATCTGAGGGGAATGATAATTAATTTTCTACTCAGGATATGCCTTGAGCTTTTGTCCTTCTATGATATTGCCTATACTTACAAGACTAAAATTATATGAAAGACCAAGCAAAATTAATTCTCTAGAATTTTGGCTTCCTAAAATCCAGAACTTCCTATTCTGTGTTTTGAACTCCAATGAAACATACTTACCAGCAAGGAGCATTCAGGAGGGAAATGCTCTGGCACCTGTGTTAAGATACCACCTGAGACTCTGCACTACTAAGCTGCCAGGATTGCTTTTTGCTGATGTTTGTTAAAGGAAGCTAGAGCACTTCAAAACACAATTCCCTTATCACCCTTATTTTATTTTAATTTTGCTTTTCCTTAGGCTCTCCTCTCCTTTCTTTGCAAACCATGGCAAGAGAGAGGCAAGCAAAAGCCCCAGGATTGTGCTCCTTATGAAGACCCTGCACATTCCCATCCCACTGCAGCTCTCTGCAGGACAGTGTCAGAGCAGCCAGGAGGTGATGCTCCAACACCCTGCTGCTGTGAGATGACAGTGGGGGCATTCATGATTAGTTAAACATGATTTTACTCCCTGCTTTTCCTAAGCAAAGTAAGCACGCTGGTATTTATATATAGCTGCTGACATTTTTAGGAACTTTTTAATTACAAGCATTTAGAAATCTGCACTTTGTTTTGCTGTTGAATGCAATGCAGAAGGTATTTTATTTCTGTCATGCATTATAATAATATCACCTACACTGAGCATTTTCACTTGAAAAGGGCAGAGAAAGAAAAACAAATTTGTTTCCAGACCAGCCACACTGAACACACTGACACAGTAAGCCCCAGCAGGAATAGAAAATATAAATTGGAGATATCTCCACCTTCTGAGGTTTTTGGACTGGAATAAAGATAGTCTCCTTACAATACCACAGCATGGTTACAGGTGAAAACCTACAGGTGAGCTGGCTGTATTCAACCTCCAGCTAGAGAAGGAATCTCCATTGTTGGTTAAAAGATTTCCAGAAGATGTTTGTTATTAGAACATCAACCAAGTCAAGCAACACTTACTGAACCATCTGAAGCACTTGCTCCAACTTTGTCTCCTGCTGCATTCCAGCAAACCTCAAAAATCCCTCCTGTTCCCCGATAACTGTGAACTAGGGCACCTGTCTGAAAAAGGGACAAGCCAAGTAATTAATACAATAAACCCAAAGTGAACAAGCACAATTTGTACATATAAAAATTCCCCACTACTTTTCAAATTTTTTATATACAGTATAAAGAGAGTTTTTCAGAGGAAAGAGGAAAGTGGTCCAGGAGAGACTTGTGGACAGTCTCAGCACCTTGTTAAAGAATGTGACACAACCATTGCACCTTGAGCTCCTGTGTTTGACAGGCAAAACTGGGGATGGTCTCAACTACTTCCAATTTACTAAAATGAGCCTTTCAGAAATTAATGTCCAATTCCCAGTAGCCAGAGACTGCATCATGCCTGACAACAAGGTCTTTAGACTTTCAAACATAACAAGCCCTTTTTTTTGCCAGAAACATAAAACAAGTCATAGTGTCCTTTTTGAGAAAGTTACATAGAAACTCTTTATCATCATCATCTTTCCTCACTTTACATTCTCTTCTTTGTCAGTGAAATTCAATGAAACAGCCAATCAGATTAGTATGTCTACACCCAGAAAAGCCTCTGTTTTATCAGGAATTTAAAGTTCACAGTTAACAAAGACTATTTTTGGATTAAATATGTTCTTGGAGAAACTTCATTCAATGTGGGGTTTTGTCGGTGACTTTTTGGTTGGGTCTTTTTGGTTTGTGTGTGGTTTTTTTTGCTAAGACAATGTAAAGACAAGTATTACTTCACCATAGGCAAGCATTCACAGTGAGAAATTAAATGAAAGAGAGTTTTAAGAAATAATCTTTTAATGAAGATTAAAAGAAGAAAGAGAAAACCAGTGTGTTAGGAACGACAAAGCTCTTTGTGGCTGAAGTATGATGGAAAAACAAAGGTTGGAAGGATGGAAAAGACCAAAACACAAACTTCTCAACAGAGAGAAGAGCTGTACCTGTGTATTCCAGATGTGTACACATTTATCAAAGGAGCCACTGGCCAGGTACCTGCCATCAGGACTGAAAGCTACACTGTACACAGGTTCTTGATGTTTCGTCAGAGTATGAATACAAATTCCTCTGTCTACATCCCATAACCTAACAGTAGAATCAAAGGATGCACTGTCAAGGAAAAAAACAGAGATTAATTACATCTCAATTCAACATATTTTTGTTGCTAATACAAACAGAATATGATAAAGTATTTTATGTGCTTCAAAACATTCTGTGAACTTACATTTATAGAAAGTGAGGTAAAAATAATGTTTAACAAGCATTTAAAACCAGGATTAAATAGTACCTTGCTAACATAAGATTGGCATTTGGATTATTTGTTCCTGGTCCTGTAGGACTCCATTTGATAGTATAAATTTCTTTGTTGTGTGCTTGTAAATCATGGACACAACTGTCTTGTTTCATACTCCAGATCTATGATAAAAAGGGAAGAAAACACAAATAATTTAGCACACTATTATACTAAAATACATTTTACATTTTTCTTCTGTATTGTTTGCAGGCTGTTACCTTTTAGGCCACTCAAAACATTTGCTATAATTGCTAGGTTTCTAGAGTAATTATGCCAAGTATTATTCCAGGACCTTTCATTCTTTGGGTTATAAGTCCCCAGCGAGGTTAATGAGTAATAAAGGTGCTGCCTGTAGAAACAAAACTGCCTGAGTTAACTGCAAACCCCTTGAAAAGTGCAGGGATGAGAGCAGATGCTGAAATGAGAAGAGCAATATGTAAATGTTCATGTCTGAGTTGATAAACTATCATGGTCCTATTTTTAAATGAACTTCTTGCTACACAAGGGATAGTAGAGAAATTTTCTGTTTTCATACAAATCCAGAGATGCAAATACCATGGTGGCATTTTCTTGACTTATCAGCATTTGCATTGCCAGATTTCAGTGTTCAGTACTTCCCAGAGGTCATTAGAAGATTCCAACTCCTGTATGATCATGGTCAACAAACAAAATAACTTTATTCTAGTAAGAGTTTACATTGCTCCTACAAAAAGGATTTTGGAAGGCTTTTATACCTTTTCCTCCATGTGAAATTTGATATGGCAGATAACCACCTGAATGCTTTTTTTAATTATATCTGTTTCAGTAATGCTTTTAGCTCACCTTCTATTAGAAGAAGCTAACAAGAGCACATTTAAGCCCAACTGTATTTAAGATGCAATTGAGGTACATGTTTAAATAAATGGCGCTTTCCAGAACTGTTGCTTCAGTGAAAAGGAAATTGATTTTCAATGTGCAGACAGAATTGAAATTGTATTTCCAGTTTAATTGATGGGATCAAAATCTAGCTTGTCTTCTCAAAACTAGCAGAGATGAAAGAGTTCGTATCAGCTGCCCTGAAGAATATCAAGCTGTAGATAGAAACTAACCAAGTAAATAAATCACCAGGCACCTTCTATGTGCTTCCAAACTAGATATTTATTCCTTCTGCCATTGAAAAGTAAGTGATCCACAAGTGATTAGTGATGTGTAGACTTATCCTCCAGCATCTGGCGTTTGAGCTAATCCTGAACAAAACAGTAACGTTCTTTGCAGCCTGGGCTCAATTCGAAACAGCCACCAAGAAGTTAATTGCCTGAATCGCACAAATGCTGACATGTTCCCAGTTGTCACCTCTGCTCAGGGAGAGGCAGCAGCAACAGCACGAGGTCTAGAGTGGCATTCATCACCCTGGAGTTTCAGCTGTTTAAATATTAAATACCTGGCTTGAGCTGGCTACTTTGACTCCATCCACTGCCAATGGAGAACAACTGATGCTCTCAGGGGTTTACTCATCACACTTGACTTAAGACACTGAACTTCGGAAAGGATAACTTGCTCTTCAGCAGTGCTAGACAGTGCTGACTGTCTGGACATCCAGCTTTAGACTGGAGGCTTAATGCTTAAGTGTTTGTATTTAGATAAGGTGATTTCCCTTGTCAGAGCCTGACCATGTGCCAGCAGGAGGGATATGTGGCTACTCACTCAGTCATTCCCTGATTAAATAACAGGGAGCTGGATGGAATTAACTGCCCCAAGGGCTACTAGCAGGACAGTGCTGTCAATGTAAAAAATGTATCCTGAAACTCTACCAAGCACAGTGCTAAAGCTCCCAGTGAATGTAAAGCAGTACAGGAGTAATGGAAAGCATCTGTACCATGGAAGCAGCAAAGGCCTGTCAGGCATGAACAGCCTCATTTCTGCTGGTGGCAGGTTTGTAAGGATCTTAGTGTGCCCTGGAGTCACGTGTGTAAGTTGCAGCGTCCTCTGCACTCACAAGTTTGCCCCTGTTCTACAAGAAAGCACGGAGCTGTGAATCATTTGGAGGACACATGTAGGTGTGATTGAAAACTGCAGAAAGACTCCTGACGAACTGGAAAAATCCAGGGGTGCACACAGCCTCTGAAGAAACAACATGCCAAAGATTTTAACTAGAAAGAAGGGGAAAGCAGAAGAAAACCAGGAAAGGAGCAAGTCACCCATTCTTATATGTGCTACCTGACATGCATTCCAACTTTTTTCTTTTAACCAAAAGCAACCATCAGGCGTGACAGCTTAATGATTAATGACCTGATTCTGTAAACAGCTAAAAGCACCTAATAAATCATGCTCCTAGTCTCAGGCTGGCAGCCTGTAACAAGTTCTCTGGACCAAAGCTTGGCTCTGATTAACAAGGATTTCTAGGATTGCCTAACCTTGTTATATTAAAAAAGAGCAAATACTGGACAACACGGCAAGTACAGTGATACTGCTGGACTGTCCAGGCTAATGAAGTGCATTCCAGAGTCCTACAAAGACAAGGGCCAGCCCCAGAACTCCCATTACCTTTAGAGTCATGTCATCAGAGCAGGATGCCAGCAGATTACCAGTTGGATCCCATTTGATTGCATTTACTTCATTCTAAAAGTGAACGAGAGTAAGTTGGAGTTGTCCTTCTATTACAAACGACAGCTTACAAGAGATAAAGCTGGACAGCAGTTATGAGTATTTGCATAATTGTCAGGATTTTAACACTCAATTTTTATTCATAGCTTTGCCTTCAATAACAACAGCTTTTTGCTATCCATTGATCACATTTCCCATGCATACTTGTACACCATGTGGCAAAGTCTTGAAGTTACCATGTTTCTTGTTCTAAAGCTCACTTTTGCATCCTGGCACTGGTAAAACAAGCTGCACATGGGGGTGAGAATTGTTCTGATAATCACAGAGACTGTGATTACCATAAGACCTTAACCACAGCTACATATGTGTGCATCTACTGCCTGTAGCCAATGACCAACCATTACACAAGTGCTCGGTTCTGGTAAGTTTACTGGACCCCCAGTCTCTCACTAATAAAAATATCACAGAGCAACCCCCTTTTTGCAGTACTTACTGTGTGACCCTGGAAGGTTTTGATGGGCCTATCTTGTCCTAGTTTACAAACGTGAATACACATGTCTGTACTGCAAGAGGCAAATGTGTTGTTACTCTGCCAATCAACATCTAATGCTGGTGCTAAAAGAAAAAGAAAGATATTTAAAGCTATAGTATGCACTCTGCAGGAATGGGATGTGCAAGTATAGCATGCACCACCTTGGAACAAAAGCCAACAGAAAGCAATCATTAATTTTACAGCAGTTCTGAAGATAAACACTATGAACAGTAAGAAATGTAGCCAAAACGAGTCTTAGGCAAAATGGAAAAAATTTAATATAAGTCATCATAATATGGAACATTTTTGAATTCAAAGTTATACAGAAGACACTGCAGCAGGACATCAAGCTGTAGTTAAGTCATCTATAAACAAATCTGAGGAGTCAGCACAAGGAACAGGTTCCCACAACTTCACACATCATCATGGATGAGCTAATCTCCACCAACGGCTCCTGCTTGTGCTCAGGGATGGCAGCCAGGGAAAGGTGAGGATTTATTTCCGTTCTGAATTCCAGCATTGTAAGGCGTGGTAACTCGAAGCTTAATCATGGGCAACATATTCCATTTGATCAAGCCAGCTATTTATGGCAGGTAGCACAGAGAACTGCTTGGAGTAAATGCTGAATTGATGTTTTTGACTGCTGTCATGCCACTGGAAACGTGGCGCGAGGGAATAAAGAGTGGGAATGAGACATTTCTTAAAGGCCCTTCAATGACACGTCTGTCAACCTCTCCATTCTGTTTTCCAGCTGATTCTGGCAGGATTGCTCAGCATGCAGCCCACAAAGCAATTTGTCTGGCCTCCTGCACTCCCACCCCAGCTGGCCAGTGAACAGCTTTCAGCTGGTTTGTGGCCAGACAAGCTTGGGACAGCGGAACAATGGGACACGCGGTGGGATTACTGCAGCAGGAGGATGACAAATGCAGTCCTTAGGTGATAAACACAAATCCCTTGTGGCCCATCCACTTGATTTGTTTGCCACCATACTACAGAAAGGCAGGAATACTTGGATTATTTATCACTTAAGACTTTTGTGGAACTGCAATAAAACTGTGAGTTATAAAATCAGAACAAATCTATCTTTGTTTACATTCTCAAAATTTCAGTATGGAGCTTAGTAACCAAAGACTACCTGTAAGATCTTAAAATGATGCAAATAAGCACCATGGACATCAGATTTTTAAGTTTATTTTAAAAAATAGCACTTTTTTGTCTTTTCAGATGATGAACTTGAATGATAAAATCAAGACTTACCAGAATGAAAAGGAAACTGCTGCTTGGCTTCGCCAGTGTGGGCATCCCAAATAATTGTGGTCTGTGTTAAACAGATAAATAAACAATAAACAAACTTGAACAAATTGCTAATTTCCCCACAACTACCACCACTCACAAGTATGAGAATACCTACCCTGCTCCCCATCACCTAAACCTGCTCTTGATGATACATCTCTAGAGTTTTATCCAGTACTAAAAGAAATAGTAGTAGATGTACAGACAACAGTAGAAAATTTAAGATTGCATTAGAAAGGTGTTTAGTCACAACATTTTGGGGTCTAGAGGGAAGAAGAAATTTGTGAGCTTTTAAACAGATATATCCCCTTAGTCCTATTTATATTCTTGTAATCCATTCCACACACCTATTTTAATTTCAAATACTTGTATATTTAAATTGTAATATCAGCTACTCACTTGTCCCTAAGGAGATGTTATTAACAATTAGTCACATACTGAAAGATTTAAGGGTATAATTTCGTTCTACGTTGTTCTCTGCCAATACTTTGATAACTGTCTGGTTAAAGAAATCTTCCATGACAAAATTAGTATCTTATGATCACTATATTATATGCCAATATCCCTGACCTACTTCAATGATCAATGAAAATTTTGACACCAAATTCAATGGAAGCATGAACTGACCACACAGATTAATTATGGAGAAGGAGCCTAAGGTTGGGTCATTCTCTCTGCTAATGCAGAATATTTTTCAAAGCATAATCTGAGTTTCTGTAAGAAGTTTTATTGACTGAAATGAGGCTTCTATTTCTTCCTTAATTATTTTTCTGCAAATGAAAGCTGTATGTCCACAAATATTTAAAAACTTTCCTTTGTGCCAGCACAAACATTTATAAAGCTGGCTACTAAAGCAAACCAGGTAAATGCATGCAGGAAAAAAAACCCCAAACAAATGAAGGAGAAAAATTACTACTTTACAGTAGCACTGCCAGTATTAAGTGGTTGTACTGAGATTGCAGTTTGCCACTCTCACTAAAAGAAAACCTGTGCCGACTTCTGCACCTTGAATCAGTTACAGAGGAAAAAATCAACTCTCCTTACTCTTGCAATAGTCTGTTTGATTCTCTGAATTAACTTTAAGTCCATTTCTCATTACTCTGTGCCCTTCCTACCATTCATAAAACCTCTCACACTAACAACAGCTCTGAACTGGAAGACCTTGTAAACATAAATTTGTTTAGAGATGTGAAATAAAACACAGTCAAACAGTGAGCTCCATGGCATTACACAACTGGCACCTCCCCAGTCACATATATCAACTTTCCTTATGTTCCAGCTCTAATCTTTTTCATCATTCTCAGGTTTGACTGGTATCCAACTCAGCCTGAACCTATCCCTCTAGTAGAATTTTTTTCCTGAGGCTTTGCATGAAGTGCTTCACTGAATTTTAGATGGTTTGGTTTTATAAAGGTTTAATGTTTCTGGTTTCAATGCACTTACTTTCCAACTCAGGCTAACCTAAATGGGAAGAGATCCATGGACACTGAAATCTAAGAAGTTAAAATATCTCCATAAACTACTATAAAACCCAAGGAAACATAGCTAAGCATAACAAGATGTTTGTGAGCACATATTTACATCCCATGCCTTTAGTTTCATTTACTTACTTTGCATAGTTCTGCTATTTTGCTTACAGTTAGATTATAACGGTGAAGGAAAGAATTTTAATTTTAGCAAAGATTATCTCACCTTGTCCACTCCTGCACTTAAAATGAAGTTTCCTTTCTTGTTCCATTTTAACGCAAATATAGGACCTTTATGTTGCCCTAAGGTGCTGGCAAGATTACCTGAAAATTCATATTGATATGAATACATTAAAAAATAAAAAACTATGCTGTGAGCCACAATATAGGAAAATATATCGTAAATTAAAAAGTATTTTGCTTACCATCTTTAGTCCATATCCTTGCAAAGCCATCGTAAGACCCAGTTGCTAGAAGTGTACCTTCACTCTGCCAGCAAAAAGGTTATTTATTTTTTTATTTTTACTCCGTAACTCAAAGCTAAAGAGCACATAAGAAATTTAAGGATGAATAGATCTGCATAGGATTTATGACATTAATTTCATTGACTGCAACTTATTAAAAAGAAGTTGCTGAAGTATAACAGAAGAAGTTACAACACTGCTCAAAACAGAAATATTTCGAGCGCTGCCACAGTGGACACCGCTGCCGTCACTTAAAATTTGACCACGAGGTGTTGTCAGCGCGATTTTCCTGGGAGCATTTTGAGCGCTGCCACGTGTACTCACGTTCCAATCCAGCGAGGTGACGTCCTTGTTGCTGGGCACGTCCTGCCCCCCTTCCCGGATGCAGTGCCGCAGCACCAGCTGCGTGGAGCCGCTCGTGCTGTTCTCACTGAGGTTCCATATCCGTGCTGTCGAATCACCGGATCTGCAAAACAGCCGGTGGGGATGGAAACCCTGCCGTTTAAACGTGGCTAATTCTGTTTATTTCATGTGTGCGTCAACATATGTCATTATAATGACAGCCTGTAATGTTATATAATATGCAATATACCATATATTAATGATATATGATATTATATGCTATGTAAAATAATAGATAATATATATTATATATAGTTGTATATAACAACTATTTATAGATAGATATATATAGATATACATAGATATAGATATATAGAGAGATATATAGATATATATAGATATGTAGTTATTTATATATTGCATACATAGTATGTAATATAGAATATATCATTAGTAATATATAACAATATATAATACTTGCTATACAATATATGATATGTGATATTTATTATAATATACATTATTATATATTATAATGATTATATATTATAATTATACTTATATATTTATATAGTATAATTGTATGTTATATTATACTATGTATTATTATATATTAATTATATATTAATTGATGATGGTGATGATGATAATAATAATAATAATTTCCATTTTAAAGCAATATTCTCAAAAGAACAGAACAAACACTGTGACATTTCATGTTTGGGGCAGGCGTTCCTTAAGCCTGTTGCCCCTTCCATGCAACATTATTTTTTATTATTAATATTATTATTAAACTCCATTTAAAAGCACTGTTCTCTAAAGAGCAAACACCGTGGCATTTGATGTTGGGGCAGGTGTTCCCTGAGCCTGCTGCCCTCCCCATGCAGCAGCATGCCCCCAGCACGGACACTCCACACACCCGTGGTCAGTGCACGTACCCTGAGGCCAAAAGGTCACTAACGGGATTCCAGGCACAGATGAACACTTCGGATTCGTGGCCACGCAGCACCACTGCCTTGTTGGGAGGGATTTCCACATCTCCATCTACTTCCATCATATCCGTGTGATTATCTGCATTATGGGAAACAACAGCAGAGAGAGGTGGTGTAGTGGTTTTGAGTTTGCCAATCCAATTTAAGTGCAGTAACTTAAACGTGGGCCTATTATTTAGGATATTTCCCTCTGTGAGATAAGGGTTAGGAGAAGCAAAGCAGGCTCAAACTTTAAAGAATATAAAGAAAGTTTTATTAACAGAACTAAAAGGGAAAAAAAGAAAAAAAAAACAAATAATAAAGTTAGATTAAACCTTTAGAAAACCTCTCTTCCCCCCAAACTTCTCTTTCAGATATTTCCCCACTGCCAATGCAAAGACACAAAACCTGATGTTTCTCAGTCAGTTAGCCACCTCCAGAATAACCTTTCTTCAGTCTACTTAGAGAGTGGAGTCTCTCTTGTACTATGGAGGTCTTTCCACAAGAAAACAGTTCTCTCGTGGCTTCAGCATCACAGTGAACCAGCCGCCCGGGTTATAGCATCTGAC
>VZTF01004915.1:461785-555097 GCA_013397755.1 Cnemophilus loriae | reverse complement strand
GAGGTGGGGGCCTGACCCAGCCCGTGCCCAGAGCGGCAGGGGCTGGGCCGGGCTCACCGGCCCGAGGCCGGGAGGGGCCTGGCCCTGGCCCTCGGGGAGAGCAGGGGAGAAGGGGGGCTGGCCAGCCAGGCCCCGGCCCAGAGACCTGGCTTGCCTTGGACTTCCCTCTCCCCTGTTACCTGTTGGAACGCCGGAAGCCAAAGAGGAAGTTCCCAGTGTCCAGCTCCCTAAGTACTGTATCGCAGAGGGCATACCTTAAATGTCATTGGCCCACGACACCCTGCCACGTCCAAAGGACCTGGCAGGGTGAAAATCACCTAGAAACCTGTCAACCCATGACAGGTGGATTTTAGTATTTTGGGACATTGTGACTCCTGTATGGTTCAGATTCTTCCAGGATGAGTGCAAGAATTCACAATTTATGTGATTGAAAAATTTGAAAGAGCTGTCACGCTCTATTTTTTCAGTTCCAATTAATGAAGCACTATAAACAGATGGGGAGTTTCAAAAATGTGAGAAAGCTCTTCGCCCCTGTAAACCTTCACATCCAAATGGATTTAATTTTGGAGCTTCAGAATTGGGGCCAAAAGTTAATTTTTTGCTATGCTAAAAAATAAATGCTGTTACAAGTACTCAGTTTTTCAGGCCCAATACTGCATAGTACAATATGTTACTAGTCTAGCTTGTGCTTTAAGAATACATTTATAACACATTCGCTTTCAAAAATCTCTCTTCTCACCAATTGCAGTCAAACAGGTTTTAAATCTACATCTCCGACACTCCATTTACAAAATGGCTTTAATTAATATAATCACATTTGGTGGTAGAGCAAACTGATAACCAAGCTTCTAAAACTTCATCAGCAATTACTGTGGAATTATGGCAGTGTAACTTTCTGCGTGGAAGTGAGGTTGAATCCGTATTGTTCTGGGGGTAATTCAACTGACAAAACAGTTTTCTTGGCATCTCCCATCAATGACTTTCTATTATTAAAAATAAATGCACGATGAGTGCAAATGCAGAATGTAAGAAATGCTGCACAGTTCACCTGTTCCATATTTATTCACTGCGGTTAAAGAAATCATCTCACAGCTACTGCTTAATTTAGCATTAAGGGTTTCTGTCACTGTTTGTACATGTGAGAAAATAGAAAAGGCTATTAAAACATGTGTGTTTTTTCAGAAAGAGCACCATATAAAGCATTGCTTCAGTCAGAGGATCGATGCCAGTCTGAAGTGCTGTACAGCCAGCAGGGGCTGCTGGTAGATCACGTTTAACAGGGCTGAGATCCGAGGTCTACCCTTCCTCTATCCAGTTCACAGCTAGCAAGTAAAAATTCTTTTGAGATTTTTAAATGAAAGCATCAAAGGAGAGAGCTCATTTGTTTCAGCCAAAGATTGTATTTCCAGCTTTTTATCATATATACTGATGAAAAAACCTAGTAAAATCAGACTGTAAAACTTGTACATGGCTCGATATTAATATCCTCTCAAAAATGTCATTTCTTCAAGGTGTTTTTACAGAAAGAACTGTAACTCCCACACTTAAACATACAATTCAGACTTCCAGAAGAGTATTTTCAAAAATCACAGTTTAATGCCTGACCCAAACTTTTCCATACTAAGCCTCATTGTAAGGTATGTTCCTTTGACCAGTGACGACAAACAGAACTCATTTATTTCACCAATCACAACTAAAATGGAATTAATGAATAAAGCAAACCTGAGAGCAGTTGCATCAAGCAATTTTGTACAGCAAATCGTGAAAACTGATATTGATAAAAGAGACAAGGGACACAGGGCTTGTCCCAGCAACCCTGACCTCACCATGACGAGAAGAGCCAGGTACAGCTCTGGGATCCACGGGATTTACAGAACCTGTTGGAAGGAGTTTGCACAGCTTCACAAGCAATACTCAGTTTTAACCAGCCATGGACTGGCAGACTCCTCTCCTCATTCCTTGTGCAGGAATGCCTCAATTTTTAATTTTTTTTTATGCAAGGGTCCTGTGAAAAACCTTCAGGTGATGGAAAAGAAGCAGTACTGGAAGTGAGACCAGTAAAGGGAATATTGCGAATTAATGAATTCAGAACTTTGCATCTCCTGCAACTCCAGATATCAAAACTGGGGACAGCCAAAGGTGAGACACCATCTGTTCAAGTATCACCTGTGATGAAGGAATTCTCTGCAAGCTGAAGGGTTACTCTAACCTCTACATTTTTACCTCACTGTCTACAAGCTGGTACTATGATAAACAACTAGGAAATGCTAACCCAGGTTAAGTCCATTTCTGTCTCAACTTACTTGCTATAGTGTGTGCTCCATTCTCTTCTCCATTTGCAGTATTTTCTCCATTTTTCGCTGATCCCTGTTGGTTGGTGGCAGCTGCAGCTGCAGCAGCTGCTGCCTGCTGCTGTGCAAGTTTGTCTCTGTAGGCCTGCTGTCTTGTCTGTACCACATCAGGCATCACTGCATCTATCAGTGAGAGAGACTCTATCGGCCTACCATCAAACAAGGTACCATCCTAAATTACAGCACAGGGAGAAAAGGAAAAAAAAAAAGACAACACCAAGTACAAATTAACATTACGGGCAAAGATTCTGAGCAAAACTAAAGAAAAAGTTTTGATTTAATACAATAAAGTTGGTTTACATATTGTGCTGGAAGTGATATTGCATCATTGTTATGGTCAGGGTTGGAATTTTAGTCTAAAGTTAAGTGGCCACCATAAATATGCAAAAAAAGCCACTGCAGGCCTCTGGGAGAGCCTATGGAATCAAAAGTTATTTGCTTCAAGTTTGCTGAATTGTCTGCTAAAGTAAAAAATTCTGTAAGCTATCTATGAATATGATTTCAAACATGAGTGGCTGCAGCAAAATCTAATGGTTTGTTTGAAGAGAGAGCTGCAAACATTGCAACTCGGGTCACTGACCTGTGAAGTTATAGTCTTATTAGACTAATACTTTCCATAAACATATTATCTGGAGAGTTGACTAGTTTTCCTCCTTTTTTTAAACAGTGCTGGCATGCTTTCAAACAACAAGGAAGAATTTTATCCTGAAATGGACAAGACCCAGTTAAAAATACCCTTATACATATGCTAGGGCTTTGTGAGGACCTATTTTTAGGGACTAGAAGGATTCCTTGCAATAAATATAGGGTCTCCTTCTTCTATTCCTATCACTTGCTTTATTTTTCTGAGGCTTCCTAAGGGAAAGGATTTGCTTCACTGGGACTGTGAAAACCACGCAAACAGCAGACATAAGGGAGACTGGAAAGTGAGCAGAATTAACGGGAAAAAAAGTTTCCTTCTGTAATCTAACTGACACATAGAAAGGCTTCTCACCTTCCGGGCATAAATGAGAATGGAAATTGAGGGCAAGTGTCTGCAGCATCAGGCAGGAAGATACATAGCTTTCTGTACTGCTGGAATAACCATTTAAACATCAAATTTAATAGATCCTGCTCAAGATGAATTAGCCAGCAGAGGCAGAGGCAAACTGGCATATACCTGCAGCCTTCCTGCCACGAATTCAAACCCCCTCTCTCCTTGGAAACCTTGCCTTTGGGCTCACATTACTTCCCTGTGATGACACAAGAGCCCAGACAAGAGCTGCACAGTGCTTCCCCACCTCCCTAGTGCCAGTCTGCAAAAACAAAAAATGAAGGGCTTACTGGTCTCAATTATTATCTTATCGCACTTGTCTGGATGCTCTACAACGTTAGAGTAGGGTAAAAACTCTACAGACAACGGACCTTTAAGCAGTGAGCCAGAACACCATGCCTGGTGTTGTGTGGCTGCACTGGGCAGAACCCCCACCCAGTTATGTCACTCCATTCTGGTTCCACCACTGGAGTCATGGTGAACACCAGCAGTAAGGAATCTGAAGTAAAAGTAAATAAATAGGATACAAGAAAGTTAAGAAAAAATACTGACATTCAAACTTACTGCAAGCAAGGACACAATGCTCCTGCAGGCAAAGCCTCCTTACCTCATTAATACTGACTTCTGCCTCTACATACTGCAGACCTTTCTGGATGATGGAAATCAAAGCAGCTGGTGGCACCAGAGCACCATTTATATTAGACTGGCTGATATGGCTCTCTATACCAAAGGTAAATGCTGAATGGGAAAACCCTAAAGACAAGGCAAAGACATCAGAATTGATTTATAGATAGACAATGCTACTTGCTGTACCACGGCAGGACCTTCTGTTTAAAACCCCAGCAAATTATACAAACTATAATGCTACAGCATGCTTCTGAACTACCAAAAAACTTGTCAAAACACCTCAATTCCCTCACAGTTTAAGTGTACAAAAAGAGAAAAGTTCATATATAAACACAACAATCATTAATTACAGTATTATTGGCAAAACATTTGTGCATGAGTCAATATAAAATATACAATTCACTATAGCATTTAAACATGTTTGTATATTCACAAACTACATGTATGTATTGCATCATATGTAGCATTTAACAAAAAAAAAAAATATCCAAGACACAAGACTCACTTCCTGTTTTTACTCCTTGATTTGATACCCATTTGAAATAGATCTGTATATGAACAATTCAGCTCATGGTACAGTGCTGCCATAATTGTGTATGCTCTGGCATTTAGAGCTATGTCAGCACTGTGCACTGATTAAGAAGTGGCAAACACGTTATGGTGCAGCAATGGCAGCTGCTTGCTTTTTATTTGATCACCTTGAAAAAGTGAACTTAAGCTAGAGAAAAATAGTTGTTTCAGCAAATTAACTTTATTGTCATGGCATTTTTTCTTAAACCACTTTATTTTTTTTTCCTTTTCTCCTGTCAGGTAAGCAAAAAGCTGCCTGCAAACTTTCAAGTGAAGATGAAGAGATTTTGTACGTTTGGCTTCCATGACAAAAGCAATCTGCAACTGGAATAAGAACGTGTAGTAGTTTTCAGTAAAGTCAGGTGGAAAAATGAGGGTTTGTTTTCTTTTGAGAAGCAGCAACTGAAAAAAATCTGCCATCCACCATTGCTTCTGGTGCTTCTCTGCCTCAGTTTGGGAAGTCCAAGAGCAGTGGACATATGTTGCATCAGTCAAATGCATTTTCAACAAGTCTGAAGCCACCCATCAGCAATCACTAAACAAAAACTAAGAATCAATGAACATTGAAACAGCAAGGTAAAATATGCAATATATGCGTATATTTTCTTATATATCTATATGTATATACACTAAAGCTGATCTCTTACACTGTTATCTTAAGACTGGAGTTTATTTTTGCTTTAATATGCCAATTTCTTTCATGTATTGCATAGATCATATTCCCTCCTGCCAACTGACAGTAATCACTTGTTCATTTACTGGGGCATGCCCTGACTTCCAGTCAGATCTTCCCATTCTAAATCTAGGCTGTGTTAAGCAATCAATATCACAGTTGTGAGTAAAAGATGATGTTGTCTCTTACAGAGCTTCAGGAATAACCACCACCACAAAACTCCCTGCAGCCATATGGCTGCATCTAGAAACCCAAACATGCAACACAAACTCAAACTGCTGATCTGACTGGATTGGGGAAGCTTTAAAAATAAGGGAGCACTGCTGCATTCTTGTGTTGTGCAGACACAGTCAGTGTGGAGGAATATGACAGGAAAAAGGTTTCTTTTCAAGTCTGACAATATTCAAGTGTCTTTTGCCCTTTCTCCTAAGAAGCAGGAGATTCTGGCTGCCCTGATGCCAAAGGACAACATCCTCCAAAAAAGGTCCTGCAGGGACAGAGGCTTTTGGGAACCCCAAGAGTTATTCCTGTAAAAAATCTGTTCATGTCTGTTTAGAGCCAAGTGATACAAGTCACAGTTGTCACTTCTTCCTTTGAAACACAGCCACATCTGCCCTCCCACAGTCACGTTCAGGCAAGGACTTCGGCTACACAAGACCGGCTGGCAGGAGCACCATCACTCCAAGACAACAGGAAAAAACAGCATTTTGCTGATCGTTCTATTTTCTTCTTCGAGCAGCCCTGAAGAAAATGGTGCAAAGTGCCATCATCACCCTGCAGAGAAGTGATCTCCAGGAAAATGCATTTTAGCAATCGAGTGAGTCCTTGGCTGGTTGACTGCCATCTGAAGACTCCAAATGACTAAATCTGATTAAGTTACAGAAGGTAACTTGGCAGGAATTCATTCTCTTGTTGAGAAGAAACACCAAGAAACAGTTCAGACAGAAGCACATGCCTACTGGCAAAATAATTAAATGAGCCTGTGTTTGCTAAAGCCAGTTGCAGATGAAGAACAAATAAATTATGCATTGTTTAATAACCAGAATTGTAAAAAACTCACCTGACTCTTGCAAGTATCTATATACCAGGAAGTTAACCTCATCACTGCTTATACTCATCTTTATTCCCAGTTAAACCATGAGGTCACAACAAAGGACACAACCCTGCAAATAAAAAAAAAAAGTAGGTCAATTAAATATTTTTAGTATCTAATAGGTATTTCCCAGCAAATGCTATATTTATAAAGTAAGTAGCTCCCTGGCAGCTTAGACAATGCCTTTATTTTATAATGCAAATAAGTCTACTGAGGTCATTAAAAAGTCATTTGTCTCACCACAAAATAAAGGTCAGTAAATTAAATATTGAAGGGCTGGTTTCTCATATGATGCAAGTTGGTATGGACTGGGGAACTCTGCTGTTTAATACCAGTACTAAAAAAGGCATCATTTCACTGGTTTTAAAATATAATCAAGTGAGTTTCATCTGATCTATATTATTGCTATAGAACACAATTTTTACAACATGGGTTTCTCTCTGCCTGGTTAACAAAGACCAGGACCTTGGTTTCACATTGGCATCCAGGCAAGTTCCCACTTTTACGTTCTAACCTACTCCAATTTTCAGGTACTCCTGCTCTAGTGAAAAAGTACAGAACAGTATGAGCTACGACACGACATCTGTTCAAAGCAAGCCCAGCTAATTCCACTAAGGATTAGAAAACATCTCATCCATACTTTCTGGCTTTGCAAAAGGAATTCTTGACATTAGAAACAAACTTAAAACAGTCCATTTTTTGTAACATTTCTCTAGGCTTTCAATCACTACTTCAACAAAATATATATTTATTTATACACACACACAATTTTTTCTTGATTTTAGTAATGGCAAATATTTAGCAAGACAAATAATGTATCAGACTATATATACTTTTGATTATAAACTTTGAAAATATGAGGCAACGACAGACTTTAAAACATGAAGAGACAGAATACAGTATTTTTTCTAACTCTAAGTCTCATTTTTGAGAACATTCTCATGATGTCTGAATGTTTGCAAACTCTGACCTTTCCAAGTAAACAAGTGAAAACATCAGCTTCCAGAACACGTTATGAAATAATGTCCACCTCTTGTTCCTATTATCTGTCCAGCACTTTTCATCAGCAAGCCTTCCCAGGTTTTTACCCAGCTGACCACCACCTTTGTTTCTCCTACAGAACTGGAGTCTGAGAAGGCAAGTGACTTTCCCACTGTTATTTGACAAAGTTTGACCTGGAATCTGATGAAAAAAAGTACTAGAGAATGGGTTTTCCTGCACTGTTCAAAATAAAAAGTTCTTGCTACACGGCTGCGTGGTCAGGCCTTTCGCCACTGCTGCTCCAAGTGGAAAAGTGGTGAATATGATGGAAAGTAACAACTACAAGGCTATGATTGACATTATGTGCCATGTGTATTCTCCCAGGCATCTTTTCCTAGCAAGAACTCCCAAGGAAACAGGAGAAAATGACCACACTGTTTTTCTTATCACCTAACTTTGGGTTTTACCAGTCAACTGCAGCTAAACAGGACAGTGGGAACAGCCCTCCAGGATGTGACTTTCTCACAAGTCCCATCATCCTGTAAAGACAAGACCCAATTAAACTCCTCAAGAAGAGGAGAGGCTAAAGGATGAACTCAGATATCAAAAGGAATTTATCTGCCTGAAACCACGCATGGACACCCCCAAACCTGCCCCAGGCATGTGGTCACCCAGCTCACAGCCATGCTGTGCTGTCAAAGGGGGAGATGGCTTTAGTTTCTTGAGGAAAAAAAAAAAAAAAATGCAGTTCTACTTAAATCCTTCTCATTTCTAAAGGAAGAAGCTGCCCCAGGACAATGACTTCTAGTAAGTGCAACACGACTGGTAAAGGAAGGTATGTTGATACCAACCCTACCCCACCCCTCCACAGCTCCAGCCATGCCTGGGGTACAAGACACCTGTGCCAAACTCCAATTCATACTTTGAGGACTTGTTTACTGAGCAGAATGTAAAATGAACGGCATTTTTAGCCATTTCATGCATTAGCAACCAATTCTACCATGTGCAGGATCAAACGCTAATTTTATTCAGCTGTTTTGTTGCCATACATGGAGCAAATTATCTGTCTTTAAGATTGTTTTTGACAGAAAAATGCTGTAGGAAGAGGAACAATATTTTTCCTTCAGAGGAGAAGGTAATTAACTTTAAAGAGACTCATAAAGAAGATTTTTTACATTACGTACACACACACAAATGGCAGTATTTGTTTCACGGCTCTGCTACCGATTTTCAAAATCTTGCTGCATCACCAAAAACGATAGATCAAACCGCAGAAATCTGATGAAAGTGCTATTTGTCACACAGAGAGGTCCTGAATTATTAATCTATAAAGAATATAAAGAGGGCTCCCCCCTCAAAGCAGAACCGTGGAGATGCCACATCAATTCACCTGTTATGTAGCTGAGGGTAAGAAAAAACCCTAACGTTTTGCTTGTCTGTCAAAAGTGTTCTTCACCCCTCCCGAATCAAAGGAGCCTCGTGTTTTCAAGGCTGGTTCCGAGCGTTTTGCACAAGAAGCTTTGGCAAGGGGAGCTGCCACTCGCTGTCCTGCCCGGCTATCGGGAGGTGGCACTGCAGCACCGGCCGTGCTACCCCGGCCACCTGAAAAACACAGAAACGCCTCCAAGAAACACACAGTTTGCCTGATGAGGGGCTTGAAACTGGACAGGGTGCAAAAGGTTCCGGTGTTTTACCAGAATACTGCTTTGTGCGTGTTTTCAGCGCTCATTTAGATTTTCTGGAAACTCTCTTCTGTGTTTCCCCCATCCTGGGCCCTGTGGCTCAGGCAGAGCCTGGGGACAAGTGTCCCACAGCCAAGTGACACAAGAGATGTGAGAAGAACGAGCAACACCAAACCACCTTCCTTCCAACCTAAAGCAAAATGTCACGTTAAAGAGAAAATACAGCAGAAGAGGATACAATAATTATTTCCCTTTGGCACATTCTGAATTAACACCAGGCTTATGCTGCCAACCCTCAAATTGTTCATGACGATGGACCCATGCATGTACACATGAACCTCACATCCTAAAAAAAAAAAATCACTTCATCACTGCTGGCTAATTTCCCCCAAATTCACTATTTCCACAAGCAATCAACTACTTATTTTGGGCACTTTAATAGATATTACTATTGCTTTTTATTTTAGATGCAGAAATTGAATCAGAGACACAAAAAAATGAGATAAAAATAAGTAGAAGTTAACATGTAATTCCAGTCTTAGATTTTAAGCCTAATTTGCATAGGGTGCATTAAAAGTATCTTAAAATATTTGCAGCTTTATGTCCCAAACCCATTCTGAAAATGTGATGAGATCCTTAAGGCCCTTTTTTTTTCTTGCCCTTAGAAACATTCCAGTTTTTCCTCAAAACATTCTGTGGAATTGTATGGCGAAGTATGATGCACCCACACTGCTGTTTTAGATCCAATTATGCTTTTAAAGGAAATCTCTCCCACTTGCCTCTACTTTTGTTTTGCACCCTGGAGCAGGCACAGCGCATGTGAAGCGGATTCCTCACTGGTAAAAGCAGGATTAAATAAATAAATAAAATACCCCATGACAGGTAAAAAAAGGATGTGCATGAGAGCTTATGAATGATGCCCAAATTGCTCATGGGAGTCCCTGAGACCACACCAGGATCGATATTCCCTGCTCAAAAGAAAGTCCATTTCAGCAGGCCTCTTCCCAGGTTTTATTTCTCTTCCCAGAGAACGGGCCTGTGGTTCGTAACACCACTGCTCAGTTAGAATCAGCACAACATCCAGATATCCCAGGTAATTTTTAATGCTGCTACAGAAAGTCCCTGAAGTCCCAAAATTTATCAGGCATAACACACATCAGCCATAAAAGTCAACTGTCTATATAGAGATGCTGGTCTTGAGATTTATTCAAGAACGGGTCAGGAGCAGACAAGACACACGCCTGTGCTTTAGACAAGCTGACCCACTCGTTCCATGCCAGGAATAACACAAAAATTCATTTGGAAGCTACTTTTTTCAAAGGAAATGAGGTTTCTTATCCCAGAGACAACATCAGCTCTGGCTTTGCTCCCAACCTGGCAGAACTGTGCCTGTGTTTCTGTGCCTGCACCAAGGCACACAGGGCAGGTCTCATCCCAGCACCTCTGGCCCTTGAGGACCATGCAAGCATTTCATACCTGGGGTAAAATTTACACATAAAATCCATTAAAAAGGAGATCGAATTCCACTCTCACCAACACCAGATCTGCAGGCTAATCAGTGCCCAACGGTGTGAACCTGGTTGTGCTTCTGACAAATCATTATTCCACTCCACATGTTTGTGCTAGCTTTGTACTCCTCACCCAGGTTCATGCCAAATGCTGGAGAACAGATGTCTCCCGATATGGCTCCTGGCCTAATAGGTTTTTTGGTTGTTTACGGTTTTTTTTTCAGACAAACCTGAACTGTCAGAGAAAGTTTATACATCAGATTATTACTGGGTATCTCTTAATCACCATTTGATAATGTATACTGGAGTTACACTACAATTAGAGTTATTGTATCATCAAATAACAGGCTAAGAAAATGATATTTCTGCAGTTGTAGGCAGGCTCTAACACAGTCTCATTAGGTAGGATAACAGGAAAACGTGGCAGGCTGCTGTGAATAATAATTCCCCAAAAACACACCAATCATTAGTTTGATACCAAATATGATATTGTTAAAGGGAGCAGCTAATGCTCTGGGTAGCTCTGAAGAATACTTAATGTTCAGACATAAACAGACTGCTACATTTATCCATGGAAAACAGAAGTCTGGCTACAGAAACAATAAATCTCCTACAACAGAAATATTGCCATTAGAGCTTTTATTTTTTCCTCTTTTGCAAGAAATCCAGACAAATATTTTGCTAGCATATGTGCACATAGACACTGATATAATTTTATTAATTGTTGCTTCAGAAACTTCCTTGTTTTTAATGGCCATTATGACTAAAATAAAAAGAGCAGAGAGTGCTGTTTCAATCCAACCACTCAGACCAGGCAAACTCTTGGATGTGTGAGGTTTCAGCAGGACTTCATTCAGATACCAAAGCCACCACAGGTTACAGAACTGGCATTTTAAACCACAAAACACTGTTCCTGGTGGCTGCTGTTCTACTAAAGCTCTCTCCAAAGGCTCTTCCTTGAGACATGGTGGGTCTATCCCCAATGGCTGATGAAATTCCTAAGTTTACATCCAAAGAAGAGTTCTGCACAGCCCTTTAGAAAAGCTTTATAAAGGAAAACTCATAAAATTAATTAGTGGTTCCTTTATATCAAGCATACAGTGTACAATGCCCTCTGGGTAAGAATTTATTAGACAACAATTTTGATCAAAATGAACATTTTCTCACACTCTAAAAAGAAAAAATAGAGTTGACTTTTCTTCAAGTGTACCAACTACTTGCTCTAAACACTTCTATTTGCTCTTTCACATCTTCATTTGAGAGATGGGGGCCAATATTGTATTGGGCACAATACAACTGAACCCTTAGTAAAGTTTTCCTATTACCTGATGATCTGCAGTTAGGAATTCTTTCTAATATTCTGAATTAAAAGAAAAACATTTTTTTCAAGTTAAATGCCTAAGTTTTTTCTGTAATACCTCAAAATAAAAAGTGTTCTCATTTTCTGTGTTTTCACCTGTGCATCTAAATTGCTATTAGCTAAATGCCCTTTAAGAGTTAATAATACGTCAGATGTGCACTTGCATTAAAAAATTATCTATGAACCTTCTTACTGATTTCTCACATGATCAGACTTTCCTAGTTTTCCTTCTAGTAATTTAAACCAAGAGATGCTTCTCATGTTCATTGTTTAACTCTACTGCTTTGCTTTTAACCTCAGGAATACAGCTTAATTTATGAACACTAAAAAAAAATAACTTTTCCTTTCCTCATCTAAATTACCTTCCTTAGCTCAGGAGATAAATATTTGTATTCTGTACTTCAGCTTTAGTGACCTAATTTATGGCAACAGTGTCTGTCTTTCCATGCCAATTTGAGACTATGAAGAATACAAGATGACAAAGCCAGTCTGAAATCTTCTGAAGAAAAAGAATTACAACCCTGAAAGGGAAGAGAAGGAAAAAAAAATAAAAACCAAACAAAACCCACTACAAAACACAAAACCACCCAAAACCTCAGCTAAAAGTAAGTTACTGTCTACTTCTCTGAAAAAAGAAGCCCAGTCCTGAGTACAGTTACAAAATATGCTGCAGATAAAGCCGATTTGTTGATTTTGCCTAGAGCAAAGTAGTATTTAATTACTGAACTATGAATCTCCTCCCCAAAGTCATATGCTGTGTGACCCAGGAGGCTGGAATTCCGGATGTTACAGCACAGACACGAGCGACAGCATATCCAGTATTATATTTCCAGGGCTATGGCTACAAAGCTGCAAACTTCGGTGCTTTCTAGAGTTGAAAATACATCTTCCTGGACAGCTATAGGGCATCTTGCAATGATTCTTGGCAGCCACATTTTGTAAATCCCTAGGCTGACTAAAGATATGTGGATATTTCTGCTATTGACGCTTTATTCAGCACTTGAGGTTCTTAAACCTTTTTTTCTTTTCATTGTTACAATGCAACACCAGAAGAAATGTTTGGGGGAGATTTTTCTCCTTATTTCCTGTATCAGAATAGCAGACGTGTTGCTTATTAGTATTTTAAAGTCTTTTCAACTCTCTGGGTAACAATGAAAATAGACACAGATGGACTAAATGATCTCCAGAGGTCCCTTCCAATGCCAATCATTCTGTGATTCTGACATCTCTTTAAAGGCACAACTCTCCTGCATGACAATTACAACCTTCTTGAAACGGAGCTAGTCCTGATACACCCTTCTGCAGATGCAAATACGTTCCTTTAAAACTTAAAAGCCAAACTCAGTTGCTCAGAACATGCAGTAAAACCTTCAGCAGTAAGTCCTGCCTCAGTTTTGATTATTTCATGAAAGCCATCCGTCCCTGACTCCACACAAGATCCCAAGCCCAAACATCTTGTTTAGTGAAGGATTTTTAATCACAGAGTTCAAGCTCCCTGATGGAGACAAACTGAGACTAAATGAAAACTGTCCAGACATAGTAGTTCAAAAGTTAAACCACCCTCCTCTTTCAACACTTAAATAATTATCAGAACACACCAGGAAATATAGCTAAACATTATGAAATTCTCCTTGATCAATTGTCTAATCCAGGCCAGAGGCATTTTTAGAAAGGAAGAACCTGTGGCTTGATGGGATGACCTTCAGAGTTAGACTGTCCTGCCCACACACAAGCTGGACAGATGCTTATGGCAGCAAAACTGGAAATGTGGCATTCGTAAAACTGATTAGAAGGTGACTGGTCCTGATTGATGACCAGAACTTGCACGGTCACCTGAGGGGGCTCTAGCGTAGGTCTGGCCAGTATGGATTACCTCAAGATGACCTGCAAGGTCCAAATTCCAGACTCTGTGTGCTGAATATATCTCTGTAATGGAGACGGAAGCATCAGACAAATGCTTGGCATTCCCCCAGGGAGAGACATCTGTCCATCTGTCCCTCAAAAGGGAAAACTGTCTTATTGGAGGGGCCATCTCGGGAACAGTGGTAACATCGAACAAGCTCCGCAGCTTCTATTCTTAGGCCTTTAGAAGGATGTCCCTTTAGACAGTTACAGTCCTTCAGGAATACCTAATTCCAATAAATAAAGACTTCTGCAATCAAACTTTTAGACCCTGTCTCAAGAAGGCTTTGTGAAATTGTTCAATGGCTTTACTAAGTGCTAAAATAGCAGCCTGCTAATGCTGCCTGGATCTAGACACAGAACAGCTGCTGGAATCAAGTCCAAGAAAGGTGAAAACTGGAAAAAGCCTTTTCTGCAACATTGTTTAAAATCCTATATATCCCTTTTTGGCATGCACCTGGTTTTAAGTATGCAACTATATGGCTGCTGATCTCCTGTGCTGCATTAAAGCCTTTGCAAGAAATTAATTATGGATGAATGTGGGAGCACATCCATTAAACCTCGCTTGGATCTAACTGTGTAAAAAATTCTGAGAAAATAACACATTGAGAAGAGCCCTTGAGTCAGTCAAAATGAGCCCTATCAAGGGCTTCTGCTGAGACTAAGGTGGGGAGGAGCAACATCCAAAAATGCTTTTCTATTTGTGAACACCACCACTGAAAATAAACACAGCTCCTGTGGTTCAATCTTTTTGATCAAGAACCTGTAGAGATTAACAGTTAAATGGGGTTAAAAATCTCCATACCGTGCTAAGTTTCTGCTCCCACCTGATTTATTCTCATTTTCACTGCTACAAAACCCACTGAATAACGTGGCCTGTAAGTCTGATCAGGAACATTCCATTTTTTCCAATATGTTGTTCCTGATGTTCCCACAATAGATCATTCAGGGCTCTAAGGGACTGTGTCAATTGAATTGAATGATGTGGTCGCCTGCTGGTACATAAATGCAAAAGCAAAGCTGAGGGGGTTTATTTTCAAAACAGGAGACATTGATCCTGTGACAATGTTCCATTACCCTGACTTTATTTCTATTAGAGACAGTGATTACATCTACATCAATTGCTTGAGCTGATGGATACTGGTGCACCAACAGTGACACAGTTTTTCACTAGGCTGCTGCTGGATGCTGATGGCTTACAAAACAAGACTCATTCTCCTGCTAATGCTACTTATTTCTCCATGGAAAACCACTGAAGTTTGGGCAGACTTTTGTAATTAAGTCAGTTCTCAGCTGTCTGTGGTTTTTCTGGGGGAGGTTTTGTGTGTTCTGTAAATCTTATTGTGGAACGGTGATTAGTGACTGTATAGCCTGGCATGGATTCTATTTGTTATGATTAAAATATTTACATTGCTACCTGCTGGTAATAAAACAGCAGATGTAGTTCTCAGAAGCAGCTGTGGAAAGGTATTTCTGCACTCCTACCACAGCAGCCCTATCTTGACTGGGGATTTTTTCATATGGCTGTATGGGCTCCTCTTCCCTTTTCATGCACTGTCACCCTTTTGCAGCTTCTGTCCACTGCCCTTGCTATCCTTCCCAAGCTGGTGATCCATCTTCCAGCTTTCATCTCTTGATCTGACATCCGATCTCATGCCTGTGGTCACGCATTTGCCCTGGTTTTCACCTCCTCACTGTGCACTGCCTACACATACTCTGCACTCCTGAGCCTGTCTCTCCATCTGCTCTCCACAGCATTGACTTTATCTGTACCTCCTTCAGTCACTTATTTTTCTATGTCCCTCTTTCATTACTTTTCCATTACAACACAAGTTGCTAACATTTTGCACAAATAAATTCTGCTGGTTTAAAGAAAAAAATTCAATTCATCATCAACAACAGCGTTTTCTAATCCAAGTAAACCCTGTTCATTTTATTTGTCCTTGTTTGTTTAGCCTTGTGCCCTGAGTCATGTCCTGAACTGCCTGCAGGAGAAAGGCCTTTGTCTGACTCTCTTCAGTGTATTTACCAGAATGGGTTCCCTTACTCTTGGTAAGGAAGTTTTTTTAATGTTGCCATAACAACAAGAACTCGAGGTGATTCAGAGTGACACCTGCACAGAGTAACCAACAAGCACAGCACTGCTCTGAGTTCCCAGCACCTGAACAGGTGCAGAAACTGGGACCAGAGCAGGTCTGCCAGAGCCAACCAGCATCTTCCCTCGGCCCCGAGCTGGTGCCTACAACTCAGCACAACTGAGCTGGGCTGTGTTAGCTTGGCACCTCCTTGCTCAAGTCAGTTTCATACTGCACATCTACAATTTTTGCACAACCAACAGTAAAATAAAAAGACTCCAAATTGTGCTCTGTGGTGTGACTGGGGACCCGCAAGGCTGAGCCTGCAGGGATCCCAGCAGCCCTTGCCTGGCAGTTCTGAGAGCAATGAATTCTGCTAGAGTCCAAGTTTGGAAACACTCATTGGTGCCCACCCCTGCTTCATGGTGTTGGAAAAGGTTTTTTTGCAAAACACTATATTTTTGGGTTTTATTAAGGTTGATATCATTACTCGGGTAACTACACTAAATTTCTGCAGGTCTTTGGGGACTGGTTCCTCTTTCCTAGTGAACAACCAATTTAAAACTAAAAACCAAACACACATCGGTCAGGGCACAGACAACTCCATGAACATAACCTTTTCCAACAAAGGATCCACTCCCTCATTTACCCTGCCCCTCATGTATGAGCCTGGACACTCACCTCAGCTTTTCAAGCACCTACAAAGTTTTTTCAAGTGGAGGTATTATTTTCAGCATAAGAAGTTGACAGAACTACTCCATAAATAATACTGACCACATAAATGGAGCAGGAGAAGCATTTCTTGGAGTGGAAGGATGCTCTGTGTGTGTCTGTGAGCATCTTTCCTGACTCCTACATTATTTTAGAAAAGATCAGGGATTATCAGGCATAGCACAGCTTTAGCAGTTTTGAGGATATAAACATATGAAAAAGAGAGAGGCAGTAACGAGGTGCTCAGTGCACAGAACAGGTCTTGAAGAGGCTTTGATCCATTCTAAACGCAAATAAACCCAGCTTATTTCCCCATTGTTAAGCCTAGTCTTTTATGCCTTTCCCATGAGAAAAGAAGTTTTGGAATTATGTACTCTGGCAGCATCTAGTTTGAGAATAACAAATAATTTTTCTGAAATTCCTTTGTGATGCATAAAAGCTGCCAATTCTTTTCCTGAGGCAGATGTCTTGTTGAACAGTAACAGCTCTGAGCCCCGGATTTCTGAAAAATTAAGGATGAAACACAAACCCCCTGTGAGGGAATACCATAATGGGGTGAAAAAACTGAAAAAATCCAACCTAACAACCCCCCAGGACACAGAGAAGATCCTTTAGTTACAATTTATTGAACTTTCAAGTCAAGAAAGTACAAACTGTTAACAAGGAAAGATAATTTCCAGCTTTAAGTGGCCATTAATCACAGAATCAGCTCAAGAGCAACTACATCAGAACCTGCTACTTACTGAAGAGGAAGCCAGATTTCTTTATATATTTTTAAATTTGGGATGAAGAAAAATAAGAGAGTGCCCTCTGGACAGGGAAAACAATGAGTTAGTTATAGTAACAATGCAAGGGATCTTTTTATCAAAAAACTTTGAATACTTCTGACTTCTTAGGACAAGGTCAATATTACTCATGAGTTGTGGATTGATGGCAAACAGGTAGATTGGTACTTGTGAACATTAGTAGCAGAAATACACTGCACTTTAAACAAGCTTTTCTCCATTTACCCAGATATTTAACGCGCTGGAAATCTAATGCAGTTGGCCAGCAGAATTTGGTATTGAAAATATAGGCTAACATTAATCATATTTAGTATTCAAACTTCTCCACGGCCATGCAACATATCCTAAAGCCTGGAATAAATTAAATGTAAACTGACAAGTTCTTCTAGCCCCAATATGTTCACCTCAAGAGATTTAAAGACATGTAACTCACGACTGACTGCAGCATTATGCATGAATGGAGTTCTAAAGAAAGCTTCAGAAAGTTTACCCTCAGGTTAAAAACTCAACTCCTTGCTTTGACCAAGCAGTTTCACATCCACCTCTGTTCACTAAAGCAGCCTGAAACGAGCCTGTGGGAATCTGCAGGTAAATAACCATTATGAGCACAGGATCTTTAAAAAAGTGGAAAACCCCCCTCTTTTTGCAAAACCAAAAGTCATAGATAACGTGTTTCTGCAATTGGTCACATGAATGCAAAACCAGAATATGTGTGAACCTCCATGAGCTACGTCTACTCCCACACTCCTGCACTATCCCTGCCCTACTGGTTGCTAATCTGCAAAAAAAGCCTCCTTTCCTCATACCACTCCACCAATGCCACCTACAACACCATCTTATTCTTAAATAAAACCAAAAGCAACACCAGCATTAAAAAGTGCAAACCACAGCTCTTAAGAAGCCATCTTAGAACTACAGCACATTTTTGTTCAGGAATAATCAAACTGCAGTGTCTGAGGACAAATGACAGAAATCAGTTACCAGTGTAAACAACATCAGGTGCAAAAGGGCAGTATGAAACCATCTTCACCTAGGGTTTTTTTAAATAATTAGGGACTAATTAGCAGGAAAAAAAGTTATTAAATCAGACATCCCTCATTAAAAAAAAAAAAGGTACTAATTAAAACTAATTTAACACTTAAAAATTTATTTCAGAAAAAGGGCCGATGAAGTGGATCAGAAACCAACTGTATTTACTTTGGCATCTCAAGATTTAATTTCAGGTGAACTTTGAAATTAGGCAGCTAAATTTTCCAGAAGTACCTAGATCTCTTGGATGCCATATTGGAACTATTTCTAACAAAGAACAGGATGTGAAGTTCTTGACTTTTGTGGCTGTGTCCTACCAAGACCCATCTCTCAAAAGCCATGAAAGAAATTAGGAAACAAACACTGTCTGGCAAACATTATTTTCGGTATTCAAAGAGGCAAAGCTCTTCTGATTTGTTAGATCAAATATTACAGAAGGGGTTTAATACCCATGGTCTCAGCCCTGCTACAGACACTGGGCATGGCCATGCATGAACACGAGCAACTGCAGCTGCAGACAGCGCTGATTCACTGTCCTAGGCAGTGACACGGCATCGTCACTCAACTCATCTTATTTTCCATTTGCAACCGAAAATAACAGGAATTATTCGAGACCAAAGTAAAAATTCCCATTTCTTCTTTCACTGCTCTGTATAGCAGTCTGCAATACTGGTGTGATCTATCACAAAGTAATAGAGGAATAAAGCAACAGCAACCCCAGGAAAATCTCAGAACTGCCAAGGCAGCCGGGAAGGAGGAGTGTGTTCCTGAGACAGCTCTGGAAAAGGTGGCCCACAGGTAGGGTAGGAGCTGTTGGGGTCAGTCTTAGGGCAGAGTACTGCTTTACTTTTACAAAATGAAAGATTGGGCATTCCTGGGCCACTGTGCTGTCATCATGGTCCCTCAAGGCTGTCACTGCCTCCTGCACAGGGCCCAGGAGGCAGCGGGGTGACAGCCAAGGGACGAGAGGGGCAGTGAAGTGACCCTCGGCCCAGTCCCACTGTGAGACTGGACACTCAACTGCAGACCACGAGACTCTGGTGGGCACACAGGCAGCTCTGACAAAAACACCTCACCCCCAGGAACTCTGCAACAAGGGCCAGATTGTTTTCCAAGCCTGCGAGTATCTCTTCCCTTAATTTATACAATTTTCAATTTCTGTACAGGAACCACCCTCAATGCAGACATTCTATCTCTGCATCTCTACGTCCTACTCTGTACCATACCTCAAATCTGACTGTGGAGGTTTTCTTGAGCAAAACCTATACTGTCTAGGCATTACTGCTGTGTATTTTGGCAGAGACATCTCCATCTATATTAGCTATACCCAAAGTTCAATAAGAAGTCATATTGATTTTTCCCTTCAAGCATATATATATTTGATGAAAAACTCACTCATGCCTCCAAAAGTTGTCTAGACATTAAACTGATCCCCCTTCTGCCTTCAGCATCTGCTTTTTTTTTTTTTTTTTTCCCAAAATGAAGCTGTACCAAGGGTCTTTTGGCAGAATACTAAAAATAGCATGTATGCTGAGGTGATATGCCTATAATATACGGAAAAGGCACACAACACTGTCAGTGTCATCAGCCTCCTTGACCAGATTTTCCATACTCTGCAATATACCCTTTTTTTCTTACTGGGAACTGTTCCAATATCTGAATCATCAAGAGAAGTCTTTTCTTTTACAGAAAGCCCTGAAAAATAAAAACAAGCTTCTTTCCTTGCCTGTAGAAATTAGAATATTTTGCCTAACTCAAATTATCCCACACTAAGGACAACTTTGAATAAATGCCAAGTTCTGATACTTCATCAGTGCTTAAGTCTAGAGGCATATTTATACTACTGTAAAGGAAAAATTCCCAGAGATTGGATGATCATGCCTGCCATAACACAGCCCCAGACGGCTCCTACACATTGCAAAGTCACCTGCATCTCTAGAAGTAATTGCATTGTTGATCTTAGATTAGAGCAGCATACCAAATGTTCCTCTTGCTAATTTGGCACTCTACAGAAGGTCTAACTGGTAAAAGGAGCCTGAACACATCTGTAGAAGAATATGTAATGACATTCAAAAATATATTAAAATGTAGTTTAAAAGAACACTATTTTGTTTTTCTGTGTAACACATGGGATATTAAAAAGCTATACTAAAGCAGCCTGTGGTGTATAAAATTTTTGTTTTGTGAAGGAATTATCCTCCCAAGTTGTATGCAAAAACTTGCCTGAGTGCCTATACCCACACATAAAATCCTTAAAATTTAAAGCTGTTGGCTTTGTACAGTAGAAGCAGGAGTGTCTACTGAAGAAACTCTTATCAAATGGGCTGAAAGTCACAAGGGATCCAATTAAGATAAAAAGTTCAAACCCAGGACATTTCCTCTTTCTGACTGCTCAGGCCAACATCAGATATCTGTTCTCAGTAATTTTTTAATTAATCCCCTTTGAAGCAAACTATTCAAAACCTGACAATACCTCATCTGTCCGATAAGAACCCCCCTCCATCAGAAGGTGCTATTTTGAATTAAAATGCTCCTCCACTGATGCAGTTGGAAACACAATCATAGCTTTGTGTAGAAAAAACAGTTTTGCTGAGTCAAGCTAAAACATTAGCAGAGATGGAAATACACCCTGTCTTGTAACTGCAGGCCACTATTACACAGGCAGCTGCACTGAAATGGTCTTCAGCTCCTCCCACAAGTGACCGCTACTCTGCTTTTTGCAGAATTAACCAATCACAGTAACTACTTCTGCTAGTTCAGAGTTCAACAAATTAGATAGGATGGCTTCTCACAAAAAGAAACCCACCATCTTTGGTTATCCTTACCTTACCTCAACCAGATTCTATGCATGTAAAATTCTCCTCCCCCATTTCCAGCATTATTTGAAAATAAAGAGATGATAGAGAGGAAGAAGTCCATGACTTCTCCAGATGATATTATACTTTAATAAGTACTGCACAAATTGCTCACAACATTTTGAAAAATTTTCAGTATTTCTCAGCCTCCAAAGAGCTCCCATCATCTTTCTTTTCTTACAATATTTATAAAGCTATGATGTTTTTACTTTGCAGAATTGCCATTTAACATTCTTGAGTGATGCTACTCAAACCTTCCCAAAGCCATTTCTCTCCTGTAAATCTGAAAGCCTATTTTCTGCCACTCCAAGACTTAGAAACTCTAAAGTAAGCCTACATGCATGGCTGAGGCATGCTCAAGGCATCATGTACTTTTAGGACTGGAAATCACACAGAGTGAGTAGTATAATGCCCAATTATTTTAGATAAACCAACCTAATGCAGTGGCAGAAGGGAAAATGGCTTCAGACTTTATTCACCCACAAATTCCAGCACCTTTTGCTTCCTTCATTTATCAGTCCAGAGACTTCTCACGCAAGGACATCCCTCTCTCTCCTCAGTATCTCCAGCACTCAAAGACTTTATTTGTTTCTGAGCTTGACCAGAGAATCCCATTGAGAAGTTCTTGTGGACCCCACCTGGTTTTTAGAAAGTACACATGGATACAGATCAATCCAGAAGAATATTTAAATATATTCTAGCCCCACTGCCTTCAACTGCTGAAGTGATGTGGTGGAGCAGAGCCAGTACAACACTACCCTGCAAGGCCACAAAGAACATCAGCAATATCCTTCTCTGCCTTGTGGGGGTCTAGGCAAGATAAGGTTTGTTAAAACAAATTTCCTCTATCTTTNAAAAAAAAAAAAGAGGGGGGTGCTAGGGAAAGAAAAGACATCTGCTACACCCACAAGACATTTGTTAAATTATGGTATATATTAAAAATTCTAGAGATACAAATGTGGTCTCAGTTATCTCCTGCTGAAAGAACAAATGCTCAATTGTGCTCTTACACAATGCTTGAGCTTGTGGCCTGGTGCACAAGGAACTTTGCCTTTCTTAGAAGAAGTAGAGGTAATCTCGTCTCCCTTGAAACTCCAGCCATGGAGAAGAGATGAGAAAATATATTTAAGGAAAGTCTCCAAAATCAAAAGAAATGATACAGGGACTGCAGTTACATACATTTAAAGAAAGCAACTGCAAAATCATGACTGTACACCACATTTAAGAAGACACTAATAACAGCACACGGTCTGGATATTTGTCCCCTGAACCCCATACGTGTATTTTCCTTTAGGAAGACAAGATTTTAGCACTTGAAAAAAATCAAAATACAGTAATTTTCCACCCTTTTTTAAAGAACTGATACACACCGAGGCAATAGTGACTCCCCACTTCAAGGAGACAATACAGTTTTTACAATGTGTTTTGACAAAAGGTCTATTTATTAATATTTCCATACTGTGAATTGATGTGTTATATCATAACTCTCAACAAAATGAATATGGATTTACACATGAGACACTAACAGCTCCAAAAGGAGCTGTTAAAGATCATTGAATAAAAGAACACTTAATGTAAGGATTCAGTGAACTGCAGAAACTGATACCTAACAAATACTGTAAATGCACATAATACTAAATTGTACCAAACTACAGTCCACTTTTATGACAAATAAATAGATAAATCATTGAGTGTCCTTACCAGAACTACTCTCTGAAACCCCACAAAATTGTGATGTGGCAGCAGTACAGCCCTTGGTATTACACCACCTGTAACACAAACCATATTATGATAGTTTCTATCAATATTTATTTTAAAGGATGAAAAAAGGATAAAAGCTATTTTTCTACCAGTCTTTTTACTGAAAGAATTAAAACAACATTCAGTTTCCTACTGATAACAATAGATGCTTAGTTAAGAAAATAAACAAACAAAAAAATAGAGACTTTGATTATTTACATGGAATTTATTTAAAAAACAAATTACAGTCACAGTTTCAACTCTATCCTTTTCTCACTCTTTTAGCTGAAAGCAAATCCACACCACAGAACAGCACATCAGCTTCAAAGGAATTTCTGTTCTTTTTGTCTGTCCACATTGACAAAGGGGAACTTTAGGGGACTCCAGATTAAAGTTTACAAAGGGCTAAGTATTGATGCAATAGACATTGCAGCATTAACCAATACATACTAAAATGACTCAATAGCAAGATGAAAACTAGGACACACAAGGCCATGATCAAACCATCCAGTGTTTCCAAAAGTGACCATTCAGGAGCTGTATTTCACACCAACAAATTATAAAGAGCATGTCATACGAACAATGCTTAAAATACCCTCATGAAGTTAATTTCTACAGGTTACTGCAAAATTTAAACAGTCCCTAGGAATACATTAAGCACCTGGGATCAGAATAATTACTGATCCTGTATTTGCGTAACATCGTGATTCCTACCACCAACATTCATTACAGATTAAATCATTAGAAAGTGATCTTATGTAAACTAAGGGATTAAGGAGAAGATTTGAAGGCAGAAGCACAGGAACACTGTCTGGGCACCACAAGAAAAGAATCCACATATCAAAAAAATGCTGTTTGAAGCAGGATACACTCAATAGTAAAACAGATAACTGCCCTCTGGAAGAGGATCTGGGAAACAGCAAACAAGTTTCTAAGTACTAAGCTCCAGCTACAAAGGCTCACAAAATACATTACAAATAACTCAAAAACTTCCCAAGCACCTCCTTAATACTAGGATTAAAACCAAGGAAGGCAACACATGCCTTAAACAGGACTGAGCATTTCAGACTTTGATCATCCTAAAAGCAACCATGACCTCTAAAAAACCCTCTGCTATTTAGTCTGTTGCTAAGCTCAGTAAAACTTGAAAATGTTTTTTCCTCTTTTGATTGAGGAACCACAGGGTATTTTGGTCAGCAATCATTTTCCACGTTTAAATTCCCAAGAGAATCAAGTAAGCGTCTCCTCTTTCCCTCCTGAAAAGCCTCCAACAGCCAAATGGACAATAGTCTCCAAAACCATGGTACCACGACCCTGGACTGGAAAAGTGTCCTGGTCCTCCCTGTAACACTGACAGTAGTTCACAAGAACCAAGTTAAAAGGTCCTGACCCTCCATTAATGTAATTTTACTTCTCTGCTAGACTATTATGTATTGCTTTGATCATTTTGACAAACCTAACTGTATATGCCAACTGCATTGCTAAAATCTAATTTGGAAAAAATCATCAGAAGCAAAGTTTAAAAAGCTCATAAAATTTTAACTCCAAGTGCAAAAGGTCATTAAAAGGGGATGTTGATCCCGCTGGTTGAACAAACAAGACAAAGCAGTAAGTTTCAACTTCTACGCTTTGAACCTTGTACACTTTATGTTTACATTAAGGATTTTTCATTCATTTAGAACAAACTCTGCTCAAGTAAATAACTGAAATTACCCCTAGAATGATGCCAAACAAGAGGAAGAACCCGGAGGCCCTACAGGAGAGCAGAGAACCACCACACCCTCAACAGAAGCTGCTTTTAAGAGGAATTCCTTTCCTCTCCCCAGTTCCCCACAGAGCACACACAGAAAACACAAGACACACTGAACACCAGAAATTCACCACTGCATTAACCTCCCCACAACAGCAGAAAACTGTTCACAGTTACCTCAGCCATGGCATGGAGCAGGCTGAAGGAACAGCAAGAATTAAATGCATGGCCTAACTTAACAGGGCTTTTAAGAATGACTAAGCAACAAAAGTAGTTATTCAGATGGATCCTGATAGTCAGCTATTTCTGCAGGCACTTTCAGCTCATAACATGACCATCAGAGAATCCTCTCAATTATGTTTTTAACCCGTTTCAAATTAATATAAATGAATAAAAATTATTGCACGTGCTGCAGAGACACCTTACTTTAAAAGTATATATATATATATATTTTTTTTTTATGTATGTTAGTGATGCAAATAGAATTTGTAGCAAAACAACCTTCACATACAGTGAAGGATGAAGGATAAAAACTTCACATTTAATTATATTCCTACCAAGTGATATGATGAAATGAAGCACATCCCAGGGTGCTCATCTATAATCACAGGGCATAATTTCCCCTACTATATCTGCTCTTCAGCTGTGGATTGCTTCATAGTTACATACTTAGTATTTTATTTTTCTTTCTTGCAAGATGCCTATCTACGTGTATTTCAGAAATCTGAAGAGAATCAAACTGTAAACCCGCAGTCTCATTACAGAAAAAAAAAGTTGAACAAGAGAGGAAGGAGTAAAGAGATTTTCCAGCCTCGGGGAGAGGACTAGAACAGAAAACACTGCAAAAATGTGCAGGGTTTTGAGAACCCAACATTTTACGTGATGCTAACAGGCAAGCTTAACAACTGTGTCTGTTACTAAAATGCTCACACTCCATAAGAATTTGTGCATCATGAGCATGAAATCTTTCCCTCTTCAGCTTAAAATATCTATGCCTTTAAAAACCATCTGCAAAAATAGGCATACATTCCCCACTGCAAAATTAATTAGAGAGCAGGAATTTCATCTCACTACCACCAATGCACGTGATGATGCCACATGTAAACACATTGCACTTGTTTTGGCACAGGTCAGCAACAGAAACGGTAAATTTAAAAAGATTCTGTGAAAATGTCACTTTCTTAAAGAAGCTGATTAATGTCAGTGAAGGTGGAGGATGGGCACCCAAGAAGGCCACGCTGGATTAACCTGCCACTAGAGCGTGCTCCTTGATCAGCAGGGAGCCCATTTACCCATTCCATGGGTGGGGTTTTTTCCACAACCTTTTTTGATTTTTCTTCTCTTCCATTTCTTTTAAACGAAATCCCTACTGCTATTAGATTGGGACTTAAGTCTCAATTTTTAAATTAAAAAGAAAATAAAAATAATCAGAAGTTGGTTTTCAACAAACAAACAAGTAACTTTTATTTTTTAAATGACTGACTAGGGTTTTTGTTTGTTTTGATTTTAAATCATCTATAGTTACGGAAAACAAGATAAAAAAGTAAATTATGTGGTCATAAAAAATACTGATGTGCATTTTATAAATTGAATGTGGCCCATTAGGGAGAGAGAAATTATCGTCTTTTAGGAAGTATTGTTTACTGCTGTCTTCCCACTAGACCACCTGTTAATAATATTTGATGTTGTTTTCTTTCTGTGTGATGAGTGTGACTATAAATGCGATATTTGATCTGCTCACTACAACTTATTCCCTCTAATGCCTCTATTTCAAAGACAATCCAACCAACAAATGACACCAGCCTCAAGGCAATGTCCCAAGTGAATGTGCATCTTTGCTTCTCTTCCTTATCCACTGTCATTTCCATAATTCATGCTCTTAACGATTTACAAAGTGCAGAGGATATTTTCAGAGTACACTGACGGTGCTCATGAAGTCTTATAGTTGACTG
This sequence comes from Cnemophilus loriae, assembly GCA_013397755.1. Classification (NCBI taxonomy): domain Eukaryota; kingdom Metazoa; phylum Chordata; class Aves; order Passeriformes; family Corvidae; genus Cnemophilus; species Cnemophilus loriae. The sequence goes on along the minus strand of VZTF01004915.1, from coordinate 528,420 downwards.
ACTGCCAAGGGCACATGAAGGAAGCAAGAAGTATGTACAACTATTTTGGAAACAAGATGTTGAAATTCTCGTTCTTTCTATTTGACAGATATTCCAATCCTTTGGCCTGATCGTAATTCACACTACTTGGCTTAAAGCATTTAAGTTTTATAAGCATATGCTTATTGAAAAAAATCAAACACAGGAATCATTCTTACAAAACTGGAAGGCAGAAGTATGTACTTTTTAAAGGCTGCCTCCAGTAGTACTGTTTCATGACTGGTGTTACAAATACTACAGCCACTATTTTGCATACTCATTAAAAATGATGTCTGGAGCTTACAGCTCTTTTTCCAAAAAAAGGCCACTCAAAAGCACTGTAAAGCTGGTCATTATTCTCACTCCTGAAAATCCTCCATTTTATCATTTTAGAATTTGGTAAATAAATACATTTTTCGTCTTTTTCCTTTTCTCCCCATTCTACACAATCTCTTTACTTTACGCCATCGGCCAATATCACTGTCAGCACTCTGAGAGCAGAAGGCCGCTCCGTACTTCGTGCTGCCTCTGAATTCGTGACCAGAGATTCACCCTCACCATGCACAGAAAACGAGCAGCCTTCATCTTTCCATTTACCCCCATTAAGTCAGTGCCATCATGTTCTCCCAGGAGAAAAGTGCAAGAGCTGAAACACCGCAAGCGACAGCAGCCAAGGACACTCAGAAATAAGGTCTGCCCTTGCTGCTCTTGGACTGTGAAAAGGAGAGCTCCAAACTGCAGGGCAGTGACCGTGTACTGCTGGAGTCTCAGTTCCTTTTGAACCGATATCAAGTAGCCAGGATGGAGCACATACCTCAAACTGGGCTTTAATTTGAGTGGAAATGCTTGTAAAACTAGTGGGACTTGGTCCTAAATTGGACCAAAGGCAGGTTGTATCATAATTATGTCATACCTAATTAAAGTCCATATCACTAAAATAGAGACTTGCCAGCGTAGATACAAATGTCACTTGGCAGCCACAGCGGTTCTCAAACCTGCAGCTAGAACATAGCTCAGGACAGGAAAGCGTAAAAAAGCTACTGATTGAATAGTCTGATTGCTAGAATGTAGTAGATTTTGCTTTATTTTATAGTGTTGTAGTAACACCTTACTCCAGGGTTCTTGGATTTCAGAGATCCAATTCAATTCGTACATGGAGTTACCATATCGATGGCTCTTGCACTCTGCCAGGAGACTCAAGATAAATTCTTGGCTCAGGTTTGTAGTGAAAATAAGCAGGCAGCATTAATCTAGTCATCATTTATCCATAAATTACAATTAACCCCCCCCAAATCTTAGCTTAGTAAGTGTTAGCCCAAAAGATCGTGACTGCGCCTGTCAGCACTAACAGTAAAAAGAAGGTGCCTGACAAAATCTTAAATGTAGCTCTTGTAACCTCTATCTCATCTACTCACAGAGAAAATCATCTTGGGACAGATGGAGACACAAAGTCAACTGAACAACTCAAACCAGACCTACGCACACCCGTGGTCCTGCTCGGTGGAAAAGATTTTGACAGGGAAATAAAGAGTATATTTCTCTTCAATTTCGCAAGCGTTGCAGCTGTGTATTGCTTAATAATTTAGTTTATTAAAGGCAACAACTGTCAAAATCTATACAAACTAATTTGTCGTGCAGCAATTTTACGTTATTGGAATCTTGTTATAATCTGACTAACACACACGATCGCATTCTAACCATGCCTATAATTGGGTTCTTGGCTCCACAGGCCTAAAGACAGTAATCCAAAACATCTTCCAATTACACTGAAAAATACGCATGTTTGTGGGAAGCTACATTACTTAATTTTCAGACTCAATGGGCCTTTAATAACATGAGAGGGGAAAAAAAAAATGTTTGCAAAAGGACACTTATTTGTGGTGTCACTCAGAAAGTTGTGTGTTCTTGTAGGAAAACACCACCTCAAAACCTATAAACACCAAAGCAGCACTGTCGAGATACGTATGGAATATAAGACAAACCCAAACAAAAACGGACAAAAATCCATTCAGATGGAAGACTCTATTCCGAGTCTATACATCCAAACCAAACAAGGATCCCAGCCATTAAAAAAGTCCATACTTCAAAACTCATGTATGTGTGAGAGTCACTCGTGAACTTTACTTGTTTACTGCCAACACGAACTGTCTATTGCTCCTGCTCACAACCCTTCACAGCGCAGATGTGAAGTTCCTTGAATTTATTGGTAGATCAGCAGCAGCTCAAGACACAAGAACCTCCTACAGGAACCATTGTGCTTCGCATTCCCAGTGTCTGACAGACACTTCCAGTGCCCTACCAGGACTGACATACAGGTAATTTTCAAGATGCTTGAAGTGTTGTGACCTGCTATATTATTTGACAAACATGGTTTACTATTTTTAATACAAGAGACAAGGGCAAGCAGGATTGCCCAGATGCAGATATGCTCTTTACAGAGGAGAAAACACTGAAGTTGCCACAGAATCATTTAGGTTGGAAAAGAACTCAGATCATCAAGTCCAACCTACAACCTAATACCACCTTGTCAACACTTGCAATACAAGAGAATTTCTGCAATTTTTTTAAGTATTAAGAGTTTGGTTTTTTTTTTTTATTGCTAGAGAGTCATAAAATGTATATAAATCTTGGCAGATTAAGAGTGCAGCTTGTGATGGGTTCTCATTACTACATGAGAATCAACAGGACTATATTAAATACTGCCTGCAGTAGGCATACCTGAGTCACAGAGAACTGAAAATAAAAACATGCAGTGTCACGCAAAAAGAGTCAGACAAATATACAGGGACAGAAACTTCAAAACAACCCCCTGACAGTCACTTGCAACATGCCTCAAACTGACTCTGAAATTAGAGAAATCAAACTTCACTGGCAAAACTAGACTGTGTTGGGGACTTCGGAAGAGGCACGTTACATTTTTAAATAATATTGCCTATTTCACGTGGCCTGCGGAGTTTAAACGTGTGCCCTCACATACAACCCTCAGCACCAGTGCAGGTGAGTGCATTACTGGTGTCAGCTCTGTCCTCTGACCTGCACAAACACTGCCAGTTGCGTTTTATCATTGAACAACAACCTCAAGAACTTCTTGAAATGGCCAGGATCCCAAGCGACGCCTGAAACACCAATCTTCCGGGCAAGATCCCCGCATCAGTGACACAAGATTTTTGGGATTGGTTCTCTGCCCAGAGCTGCCCTCTGCACAGGAAAGTACATAAGAGCCAGCAGAAAGAACCCCCCTCAAAAAAAACCCAAACAAACAAACAAAAGCATTTTGAAATTGCTCTTTGGATATCTGCAAGAAAATGGAAGGAAGCTTGCTTCAAGGGATCTGTCTATCCACAGCTGTTTGTTTCACAACGATGGCACTGTGAACTATGCTGGAACACAGACACAGCTTTGGGGAGACCAAATAGAAAAGAGCTCAGCACCTTTGGAAAGGCACAGCCAATTTGGCTGTGAAAGCTTAAAGCCTCACACTAGGTTTCCTCCATCATCAAAGCCAGGCCCTGCAACAAGCAAACAGCTGCAACCCCCACCCTCTGCAGGGCAGGGCATTGAAAGGCAGAATGCTGTATCTGCTTGTTGTTAGACATTTGCTGCTAACATGGGCTTTTCCTTACACCTGCAACAAATGCTGAGAAGACCTTAATGCAGAAGATGCAGCAAGTGGTCGAAGGGACTGTGGGTGCTTCCCCTAACAGGTGAGTTCCGCAGGTAACTGCAGCAGGGTTCTAATCCAACAATAGGAAACACTTTGTAGGACACAGCTTAAACCTCCTAGGACAGTAGCTAAATGAGTAATGCAAACTCTAGAGATAGTAGGAAACAATTTTTGTTCCCTGTGAGTCGAGCACTCGCAGCAAAGTTATTCACACAAGAGGGATGAGTTGCAAAGACAACGCACACAAATTCCACAGCTAGCAGTCAAGGCCCAGATATCACAGCACTGCTCTGTGGAGTTTGGTAGAATACATTTAAAAATGTTTGGATACGTGACAAAACAGATCTAAAAATATCAGGCATATACAAAGTACAATGAATCTCTCACACAGTCTTCCCGCCTTATTATCAATTCAATTAAGAATTCATTAAAAGGAGAAGTATCACATATGCTTATTAATTTACAGATGAATGTGAGTGTGAGGGAGAAGGCAGGAGGCAGAGGGAATAGGTAGAAGAGACAAAAACCTATGTTGAAGTTTGTCCCATCAGAGCAAACAAGAACATCACATCTCTTTGGTATAGTAACACACGCTGTGAGAAGCAACGAGCACTTGAATGCATGTTTTATTCTGATCCCAAAGGACCAAGCTGCTTGTGAGATGCTCCTTATTTTATTCCTCTTTAGTTTGTCTACAAGCTACACACTTTCAATAGAGGCCTAAAAACTGCTCTGTATTCTACTTTATACAGTGTGATGTATACTCCTTTACACAGGAGTGATGCTGATTTAGGACTCTCAAATGCAGGTGAGATGTAGACAATGCATCACTGGCTTTCCTCTTAGGCCTTGCTTCAAGAGGGAGACTTTCCTCAGTAGCTGAAGTGTTATTACTTTGAAATTGTCATCCTCAAAAAGTGGGTTTGAAGAACATACCAACTTTGCTATCAAGTTTTTGATTGCAAAGCCTGAATGTTACTGAAGCAAAAGTTTCAGAATTAAACATATACACAGAGAAGGATACACAGCATAGATGAATAATATATGCCTATAAATAAGCAGAAAAATAGACTTAAAATACCCACATAACTATTAATTAGTTATTAATATTAGATCACTGGTCTATTTCCTTTCAAATTAGCCACCCACTAGCAAAATGTCAATTGCAAAACAAGAGACTATATTTATAGTACAACCTACTTTGAGTTTTGAGTGACATGTCAGCCACTGCTCCATTACAATACCCCTATTGTGTGCCTTCCCAAATTAATACCTAACCTTCATCATAGGCAACTACACGTACAAAAGCCACGTTGGATTTTAATAGTCTTTATTACATCACATAAGCTCGTGCAAACATTTTTCCATTTAGAAGTCTAAGCAAAAGAAAATTTAAAAAAAAACAAACCAAAACCAAACCAAACAAAAAACAACCAAAAAAAGGAGTTAAGTAATACACTAGAATGAAGCTGGGTAAGACACTGGACACAGTGATGCTGGGAGGAGTGAGTGTCCAGGAGATGGTAATAAGAAATTCCTGGATCTGATTTTATTATTTCCCAGAGACAGACTAACTTTGATTGTTCGTACCACAAGCAGAGCACCATGAGATGCAATACAACATACTACTCCATCTTTAGACTGGACTTAAATGCAAGACTCGCCAACAAAGTGGAAAACCCCTAAACAGTACATCTTCTCCATCAGTGGGGAGGGGTGCCTGCACCTGCCTAAGATACCCTGCACAAAACCACACTGGTGCAGCCCCAGCCCCCAGTGACCACCAGCTCACCGAGAAGGAGAACAGATTTCAGACGTGGCTGCTACAGACACAGCCTCTCCTGTTTCTTCTCTTCTATCATGGCAAAACCAAGGAAAGCACAACCACCGTGGAACACATCTTCTCTGTAGCTTTTGTCAATGATGCAACTGAGGACTCCTCTGGCAAAACTAGACTGTGTTGGGGACTTCGGAAGAGGCACGTTACATTTTTAAATAATATTGCCTATTTCACTGAGTTTTCTTCTAGTTTAGGTTTTGTGATTTGCCTTGAAAACAGTTCTCCTCCCTTTCTCTCTCCAGATGCCTGACACTATCTGCAGAAGAGCGGAAAAAAGAGCATCCTGCAGAGGATGCTCAGTGAAGATGGAAAGCTGGCAGGAGAAACCCTGCCAACACACACACTAAGTTGCCTCAAGCCTTCTGCTGAGAGAGAAGCAGGACTCATTGTTTCAGGTATGTCTGCCATGGAGAGAAAACAGAAATGGAGACAGAATTACAAAGAAACAGCTCTTGAAACAAACTTAAGACTAGGGAACAACATCCCGTCAACAAGAGGTGACCTGTGCTCATGCTTCAGTGGATAACAATTTATTTTTACAGTTGTACAGCAGAATAATTTGGAATACTCAGAAACATTTCAAAGATAGACTTGAAGAGAAATAGAGGAATCATTGCTGCTCAGCTTTTCTCTTGGTATAAAATCACATCACTTCCCATCAGCTTGCAGGTGCACACTCCCAATAATGCCATTTACAGAACCTCCTTCTACAGCTAGCTCTTAGAATCTTGGAAAAAAAAAAAAAAAATTCTTCCTCCTAGCCTTAAGATTTACACAAAACCAGGAGGCCTGTGCTAGTTGTTTAATTTCTCATGTATTTATGCATGCCAAAGTACCTGTACGAAGAAATCAATTGTAGCTGTAACTAATATTGCATGTTGCCAATTCACCTTTAAATCCAAGGGGAGCAAAGAGAATCCTGAGTTATTACGATCATCATTTGCTGTCTGGAAACAGGATTGTCTACGGTTTTCCATTTCCTAAATTTTCTTTTTATCTTAAAATACACTTTAACACTATAACTATTCAAAAACTAGAGGAAGAAAATCAGGAAAAGGGAACAAAATCTGCAAGAAACAAATACAAAGCTAGCTGGGATCCAAAGCCACTTTCATCACTTGGGCTATTTTTATATCCATTGTACACTTTATTTTTTCTAATAACTGCCACACTTGTAAGCAAAAAAGCTTCAAAGTACTCAAAAAGAAGGTAAGAAAGAAAACATGAATGTGGTTTCATCCATCCACTGATAGGCCTTTTCTTTATATACATTAAAAATATTTAAACTTTAAGGAGATAATTTAAAAATGTTCAGGATTAGAGTGGGCTTGACCAGCTAAGCAAAAGTCTCCATTATCAGCAAATTTCACTCAAGCAACAGCTCTAGGAATCCACATGTCTTACAGTTATGAATAAAAACTGGAGCCCAGCAATGGAGCAGTTTTGCCTCTGTAGCTGCAACACCACAACCAATCTCACACCACCTGCTTTATATAAAACCAGCACCAAGTCAAAACCCAGTTCATATCTTCTGATTTTTCTCCTATTCCATATCATTTTACTTGCAACACTCATATTAAAACTTGCAAACACTATCAGCAGTAGGAAAACATTATTTTCTTTCCCTCTTTTTTTTTTTAGTTACACTTACCCTAGGCAAAGTTGGCTTTACAGAGGGAAGGACATTTGACATTATTTTTTATGGTTTCATTTAATCTTTAATAGAAATAGGGATAGAATTTAGAGGTTTGGGTATGTTATAGAGATGAAGACAAGCAGTTTTCTAGTAAGTCCTGCCTCATACAGATCACTCAAAAGATCCACACCAAAAGTTTCTTCAAATCACAGAAAAAAAAAAAGAAAAAGAAAAAAAAAAAGAAAAAAAGTCAAGCAAACAATGGACACTTTTCCCCTTTTGCTGACAGATGAACACCCTTTTGTAAGTAGTATGTTTTCAGACTGCTATTACATATCCCACAGGTTCTGTGACACTGCTGAGGGAATGAATTTCCACCAGACAAACCACAGACTCCACGGTCAGCCTAAGGTGGATCTCCTGGTAAGAGGATTCTCCCTCCAAGATGCCACAGAAGCTGCCTTTCCGCTGAATTTAACCTAATTAACTGAAATTATTGTCACTGACTATCCCATTATATAACCACAGGAACAATAAATCCTTTGCCATCATGCTCTTCACCTGAATTGCAGTTGAGAAAAGAGCAAAATCCAATGACCCTGTGCACCACAGCAAGAAAAGCAGACGGGGTTATTCACGAACACAACCTCTGGATAACACCGAGGGCAAATGTGTGGTACAGGGTATGGAAGGCAGTCAGAGGCACAAAGGATGAGGCAGCACAGTCAACTGATCATGGGCTTGAACTTCAGCTCCTTAATCTGCTAGAAAAGCTACTCAGAATATACCGAAAATATCGCTTTCTGCCTGAGGTGAGGTGAACTGGTCTGTCTGTTCAGCATAGCAACACTCGGATGAGAAGGGGCTCACTGTAGATATAGTGAGGCCACAAGATATAGTATTAAAAACCAAAAATAGCTTATTTTGTCATGAAGAAAACTGAGAGCACTTGCAAGTAGTTAACGGTTTGTAGGGCTTTCTAGGCCTGTTGTACTTTAGGTTTATATGTATATACTATAATTTTAGAAATGCTAGGAAAAGTTAATAGCAGATCCGTTTTTGTGCCCTTTTATATTGAGAAGCCAACAGTTTAAGCATTAACTACCCTTGACAATGCAATTAAAACCTGACCCATTTTCTAGACACAAACGACCTGCATTTTTCACAGCACACCCATATGTAACCAAATTCATTTCTGTTTACCCTGTCCCTCAATTCCGTTTGTAATACTGAAACCTGAGGAAAAAAGAACCAAAACAAAACAAGGCTACCAGAAATCAGTGCGTGGGAGGAAAACGAGCAGGTACCATGCAGAGGAGGGGTGGCCGCCCCCTCAGCTGTGATTCCATGACTTGGAGAGAAGGAAAAGTCAAACAAGTCTATGTGCAAAGTTTTTATCACTGTTCTGCACTCTAAAACAGACAGCAAGTGAATTACAAGGCTGCAAAGCCAGGGTTATATAAAACCAAAAAACCTCTGGCAGTCATCATCTTTACTACTGAGTATAAATCACAAAATGCACTGATACGAACCCTTGTAAAATCTCTGATGTGGTTTTATACACACTTGGATAAAATGGAGTGGGTACAAAAACATCTACAAAACACACAGACAATTAAAAAGCAACACACGCAAGGGATCATGGGGACTTTACTCATTTCACTTAAAATGTTGCTGTTCTGCTTCAGGCACGTCTCTCTTTGCTCAGGGAACCTTCACAACAACTAAAACCAGGCATAATGAACATTATTATTACCACCATTTATCTGAATAACTGCATCATCCAAAAGATCCCTTTTTAAGATGGGGCCCCCATTGTGCTAAGGTTGCATAAACACGTAGAACTTCGTTCCTGTGCTGAAGAGATCGTAATCTCACCAGACAAGGTCAATAAACAACATCAAACGTCAACAAGAAAGTGTCCTGTCCAGGACTTTTGTTGTTTTGTTCTAATATATATTCCCTTAAACCATCTGCTACTCTTTCTTATGGACCAAGGTCCTCCAGAGAGTCACAGAGAGTCAGTATTGCTGCTGCTGCCAGGTCTGTCCTCCTAGCANAAAAAAAAAAAGGAAAGATTCCTCTTCTGTGGGAGACAAAATACACTGAAGAGTCTTCAATGATAATGGAAGTGCTGAGATGTAACACAGCTTTTCTAAACATTCCTGAAAGTGCCAGTTGTTACTGAGTTAGGATAAACACAATGTTGAATATTGTCATCTTTATCTAAACGCAGTAACTTCTTCTCTGGCCAGTGGAATGAAATCTTTGTAGTACTGAACGAGGATTAAATGCTAGCCCTTGGTTTATTTTAGAAAAAAAAAGCTAGATAAAGAGCTATGTAACAAGTCTAATTGTGTCTGGAAGGAAAAAACAATCTATATAGAGCTAGTAGTGAGAGAATGGGATTTCTCTTATTTTCTAACCATGTAGCAACCAGCCTCCTGCAGCCAGGTCCCTGCTCAGCCCCAGTGAGCCCAGCAGAACCAGGCACTGAGCTAGACCAGAGCTGAGCGAGCAGGGAAGTGTTTTGCAGGAACAGGCTGAGAGAGGGAAGGTAAAAGCATCACAGGAAAAGGCACTTTTTCTGTTCTTGGCTGTGGCTGTTGGGCTGAGTTAGGGAATGCCTTATTAAACTGCTGAAGTCTGGAAATTTGCAGCCATTATCCTAGTATGAGGCAAAACGTTACACATGCACTTCTGCCTGGCCACGATTCTTTCTTCACTCAGCAAATATTTAGTAGATTTAAGGTTCCCAAAACAAATTATTTTTTTCCTAGGTGTTACTAAAACAATCCATACAGCTCGCTTAGATTTGGTTCAAAGTGATAAACAGATGCATTTCCTACAGCGAAGTCCACGCTTTACAGATCCTACAATCCTCCTGTACTAAGGTGCAATGAGAGAAGGAAAAAGAAGCAAAACCCCTACTTCAAAATGCTGCATTTTGGAGGATTTTACGGCATTCACACATTACAACAGAAACAACTGTCCCCCTCCCCCTTTCAGTATATTCCTTTTCATTTAACCCAAGATATCTATCGTGAAATCCTCCTAGGAATTCATAGCAAGTTAGGGAGTGCTTTGCTTTTTTACAAATCCTCTATACTTAAGGAATGCAAGTGTTTCCTTCACACAATTCTTCAACTAAGCTTCCTAATTATAGCACTCTTATCACAGGATTTCAACATATGCTGGCAGAGGCGCCGTGCATCACACTGAATTTAAAGCTGAGGTAGCCACAAAACTGCTCTTCAAACCCCCTAAAACCAAGCACGTGGTAAGACTGCGCTGTCGTTTCTCAACCCTGACACAGTGCAGCAAGCTGCTTGTGGAAACGAGCCACAGCATCATCTTCCAAATTGTCCTAAGTGCTACTCAGCTCCCATAAACCGTCCAAGGGAGGGCTGTGAATTCACCCACTTCCCAAACAGGCCCTTTCAGCTGACCTCTAGGCAATTTTTCAGTTGACGTCTTCGGAATTTTCAAGGGTGTAGCCAGAGAGATGTGTGAGGCAAGGCTGGATTTATTTTAAATAAATAACTTCTCTGGCATGAATTAATTTTCCAGTGGAAGATTCCTGTGGCTATAGCACTGCAAATACACAAATGCCACGCTGCCAGGGCAAGAGAATAAGGAAGTAAGTGCATTACTCTGCGACCCAGACCTCCTCCTACGATCCCCAAGCTCCTTTCCCTACTCAGAGCTCCGTGCCTACAAACCACTGCGGATTTTTTGCCAGATGAGTTACAAGTCACAAAAATATGTGGAACAATTGATTTCACTTAAGCTGCAATGCTTTTTTCTTCAAAAGCAAGCGCAGAGGTTCCTAACTTATGAGTCCTGCATAGTTGACATCTTTTTAAGTTGATGTCACCCACCACAGCTGTAACTTCGCACTTCTAGTAACACTCTGCTCAAGATTTGCCTCTCCTGATGTTTCTCCACTCATGCACTTGCAAAACGTCCCACATCCATCCTGGGGTAACAACAGAACCTCAGGAACCCTAAAAATGACTATTTTTTCCCATAGGTTTGCTATGTATAGATGCCACGAGTTCTTTTTGGAATGATTTAGAATTTGCGCACATAACACTCCTTTTTCAAAGCATAAATTTAAAGATTTACATAACGGATTAAATTGTCTTCCAAATCAGACAAAAAAATGAGTTCAGGACTTGCTTATGTGCTTCTGAATTTGCTGAACTATAATGTTCCTGATCATCATACTGTTTTCTCCCAGGCTACAGTTTTTGCCCCATGTTCCCAGTTTCGTCACGAACTCCCATGAACTCCAGACACTTGGACACTAGGACTAAGGACATTTCAGAGGATCACATATAAAACTCATTCCTCTTCCAAATATGCCACAATCCACATCCAACCGTGGACAGACTGAAAAGCAGTCTGATCAAAATGGGAAGCTTTAACAGAGACAGTCCAAGTGCAAGTCAACCTCAACAGGGTAATCCCTGCAACCGCCTTGACACAGGCATTTTGAAAGACAAAATAATCAGGAGTTTACTTAGTTTGCATTATGATGAAAAGGAAATTCAACTGAAATACATGGACCACCATGGAGACACGTGTGAATAAAAAAAATAAATAAATAAATCAAGCCACCAAACAAAAAATCAAAACAAAACGGCAACAGTTGTTCCTGTAGGCAATGAGGAGGCCAATCTGCTGAGAAATTTCTGTCAGCTTCAGCAAAAAGGATGTTAAAACAAAACTGGATGGGTCAGTGAAGGCAACTTTGCTCCACAACAGCCTATTCAGCATGGCTCCCAGTCTGAGCCAAGAACTGGGACACACATGAGTCTGCTCACCAACCAGGGAGGACTTTAAAACAGGAACCTCGTAAACTGCAGCAGCATAGGAAAAATCTTAATAATAACCAAAACTGAACAGTTCAGCAGAAAAGGATTTTGTTTTTAGAAAAAGTTAAATATAAAAGAAGCCAGGAATTAGGCCAGTGGAAAGGTATGCCAACAACCTATTCTAAGCTGCATTCAGTCAAAAACTCAAACACATACTAGTTACTTGCTTATCCCGAGAAGTATGAAAAGTGTACAGGAAAAGGCAGCAATGATTTTTGCCTAAAGAGCAGCACATCACCTTGGGGTATCAATGGCAGGAAATATTAAGTTGTGTTTTATCTTCTATTTAGAGCAAAAACCCAGCATCCCTAATGTGGTTTCCATTTGCTATTTACATAATTAAGTCACCTCCTCACAGTTCAAATACCCTTACCTACTACTCAGGTTACTTCCCATTTCCCAGATGGTCAGTCTCCAGAAAACACGATCTGAGCCTCAGCCACTTCTTGGTTAAATCCATTCTGACGGTTTATTAGTAGAATAATTTATCAGCTGTTGAAAGAATAGTTGTTACAAATTTGTTTTCTATTTGTAAATCAGGTTCCATGAACTAGGATGGAATTCCAGCCTTTTCAAATGCATTTTAATGTGAAATGCTGACATCAAGTCTTAACTTCATTTGATTATTTTTTCTGTTTATGTTATTAGCAACCAGTTTTTCTGGCACTCTTTCCTGTTCCAGTTCAATCACTCGGTTGAATTACTTGAACTCCGCCTGAACTGCACCAAAAAAAGGAAAATTAACTAATGCCTCATTTGATCTTGTGACCATAAAACTTGCATTTTCATTCCCTCTTTAACCTTTGACCATCTATTTTTCCCCTTAATTTGTGTGTTATGTACCTGATAGTTTTAAATTTGTTTCTTTTATTCATGAAAAAAGACTCTGCTCTGATGGTTGATCTGCCCTCTGTTCATTTTAACCACCACAGACTTAATTCTGGATTCTCATCAGTAAGCACACATTTAAAATCACTTCTTCATAGTCCATCACATATATGTTATCTGGCTTACTGTATGCTCTTTACCAGAAGCGCATGGCTGTTCTCATAAAAAGTGTCAACTAAGCTAAAAGAGAAAACAAGTTACAAGAGAGGGAAATGGCTGATTTCATAAAAGCTCATTTGCCAGTTTCAGAGAACCACAGAATCAGCTGAGTTGGAAGAGACCCACAAAGGTCTTTGAGTCCAACTCCTTGCCCTGCACAGAACCATTCCCAAGAGTCACACCATGTGCCCAGTTTATTACTTTATTCAAGTCTTCTCCTTTTCACATTGTTATGATGGACTTGAATTTATGCTTGAATTATGCTACGGGACTTTGCCTTTTTTTCTTTTAAACAGCTGTTAAACACCTGAATACACGATAAAACACGTTTTAAAACACATGTAGACCGTAATAAAATATGGTCCATCTACAGCCAAAAGAAATTAAAAGAAAGAGGAAGATTTCATTAATATCATTAATGAGGTCAAAGGTTCCAATTATGGCTCACATTGAACATCAATACCCTCCATTTGTGTGAATATTAAATTCACGGATGCCGATCCTACATACATATGCTCAGTATGAGATTCAAATCCCTTGTCTTGAATAGTTTCTTATATTTGTTCACTAAATTACAATAAGAACGCCACACATGACCTTTATTTACAAATAGGGGTGCGCTGACTACAATTTCTATTCCTATCCACTGGGTGAACTAAAGACTTGGAATGCAAATACAGGCTTCTAGCCCTGCCATCCATGCTGATGGCCACGCAGCGTCCTGGTTTTTGAAGGCCAGCAGGTCTCTGTTTCTCCTGAGTAAATAAAAGTCACCATCAGCAGTGTCATTCCACACAGCCTACAGACTTCCTGTTGTTCTGCAGCAACATTCATTATCTTCCAGCATCAGCACTGCTGAAACTAAGGGCAGCTTTTACTTTTGTTAACTTGAACTAACACCAACTTTCTGTTGACAAGAAGGAAACCAGGATCAAGGCCTGATGATACGAGTGACACATTAACACGGTCTCCTGTGAAATCAGCCTTGCTCTTCTGCAGATGGCAACACTCGTGCTGGGACTCAAAAGAGCCTGCCCTTGGGTTTTCTCTACAACATCCTACTTCGTGTACACCCAAAAGCCAGTTTAATTCCTTAACTGTGCAACAAACTTTGTCAATGTCGAGAAGATTTTACACTGTATGTCTAATTCTTTCATGTAATAGAGCAGGAAAAGGGTCATTTCAGGTTATACAACTTCACCACGGGCATATGGCAGTGAACCCAGAGCAGAAACACAAAATCTCCCTCTCCTCTAAAGCAGATGGCATGCTGATCAAGTAAGACATAATCTAATGCTAACTGCACTACTATTGCCTATTGAACCAACACCAGCATAAAGCAGTAAAGACAGAAAAAACCTAAGGCAGGAGAGGTGAAGCAGAGGAAGACAACAACAAAAAAACCAGAGTAAACCAGCTGCAAGAGAAGACAACCCATTGCAGCAGAAACAGCCTCTTTTCAGGTATGTTTAAGATTTTAAACCTAGGAATGGCAGTAGATAAGGAATAGCAATGGCTCTCACCCTGTTTTAGAAGATGTTCTTCTAGCTTGAGATACTGGCCCAGTTCCCTTTGCTCTTGCACTGCACTGGGCACCTGCCAGGGGCTAAATATCCCGGCTGCTCAGATAATTACATATTTATGATTCTGCCGAGAATTCTTAGTCAAAGCTTATTTCTGAACTGTAAAATGCTTAGAGAAACAGCAGAGAAAGTTCTCTGACAAATGCTACTTCAAAACAGAGCCAACACTTAAATTTTTTTAAAGGACGTTCATTTCCGTTTCAGTTGATTCATTCAGTGGTGAACTTTAATGCAGACAAAGAGAAAAAGGGTGTTTTCCCTCTCAGTCAGAAAGGGATCTTGCTAGTGTGTTTAACTTGCTTTCTGTAAAGAAACAGAAAATTCAAAAACTCTTCCAGAAATAATTCAGAATAGCGTACATACGATTTTTAGTGCTTATCACAGTTTGCACCCTACCACACGATGGAACTTTTCTTTTGTATCACATTATTGTTAGTATTTCCTCTTCCACACATAAACCACTAGATTAGCTAATTCATGCTGATCCAATAAATAGAACTGATGTATGAACATTTTGAAATATAATTGTTTAGCCACAACAAATTATCACACAAAATACATTACACTTCACCTTCCTTCATTGATAATAGCATCCACTGATTTCAGAAGGAGCAAAAGAGTCCAAAATTTCATGTTGTCGGTTATTTTAGACTATTTCAGAACCTGCCAGAAATAAATATTTAATTTTTTTTTTCCTTTTAAGGCTGCACTCCATAAACTGTACAACCAACAGCCCCAACAATAAATTTCATGAGCACTTTTAGGCCCTACTGTTTAAAGTGCTTTCAAGCTTGGTTAGCTTTATGCATGCAAGTGCTCCTTATTTATATCTCAAAAGAACTACTCCTACACTCAAAGTTACATGTACGCACATGCATTTGTACTTCATAGAATAAGGGCCTTAGTCTTGCAGAGTTATTTATTTTGAATCAATTATTCTAGGCTCTTGAGGGCAACATCTTTAGTACTGTCAAGTTTCATAAACTCTGGAAAGTAGGTGTCCCTGTTCTCAGTATAAGGACAACCGACCTTCAGCTCTACCACCTTACAAAGAGCTGCTTATCTGCAGATGCTCATTTTATGTACCTATAGTTGAGAGACGCCATTCAGCTCCTCTTGAAACAAAGCCAATTTTGCAATTCCAGTGCAAAAACCTTGGAGCTAGCAGCACAGACCCTCAGCTGTCCTTGGCAGGTGCCAGCAGAGACAAGGCTTCCACACTAAACCCAACTCTCCAGCTCCTGCCCCCTCCCTTGTTTGTCTTCCTTTACATGGAAGCATTTTAACATAATGGGGCAGATCAGTATTTGGATGAGTTTAGCTGCTGGGGAAGCACGGGCTAATAGTTACATTCATTTATTCATTCACCTGTCTTCTAAGGAGTGGTAAGGTCACAGGACTACATGAAGGCATCACAAAGGCGTTCAAATAAAAAACAACTTGCTGCAGTCGTGGGGAAAGTTTTGCAGACATCTTCCAGTTCCTTCACTTCAGAGTGACTTACTCACTCTCCCCAGCTCCTCCAAGCTCTCCTGCTGTTTCTGAGCTAAATCCCCTGCGTACGTAATTACACTGAAATGTTGCATCCATGGAATTTCCTGGCCCAAGAGACTCAGTGCCTGCAGAGCTTTTCTATAACATCTCTTACGTGTAGGAACAGTTGACATAACACACAATAGGTGTGTTACACCCTCGAAACACAGTATAATGTGTTCACCTAGAAGTAGGCAGCATTGAAAAGAACGGATTTAAGTCACCTGCTTGGTATTCCTCTCAAGACTGTGAGGACATGCCGTAGCTGTTGGTGACACCGCTTTCCTGGGGACTAGGTAATTTTGTGCTCACTGCCTATCCTCACGCTTTGCCAGCTTGTGATAAATAATAACATCCTCTAGTCCCTTCTGCATGAGACCTTTTTAACTGATCGTTGATCTTTGTCAAACTATCCATGTAGTAAAGGATGGAGCTCAGGATCCGGACACAGTGTTTTCCAGGACGCCTCTACGAAGGCCATCACATTGCCCTGCTTGTTTGAGTCCTTCACAGGACTCTGGTTATCCCTTTCTGGTTATCTCTGCAAAATTAAACCCATCCCAGCAAGCTGTCATAGGAGAGTCACAAACCGGTAGCTCCCACCTTTCTGTAAGTTCCTGGGTTTTGCACAGTCCATTCTATATTTCTGAATTTAGATATACATCTATATTTGTGTATAAATACATGCACAGATAAGCACACTCCTATATTCCCACACGTTTTTATGTGCACACACACAAACCCGCTTCAATGACTTGCAGAAGGCAGAATGGCAAACCGGTTTGCTTCCAAAACTCGCAAAAAAGCCTTGCAAAATACAATGGAAAATCTCTCTTGGGTAAGCTACCTGTTCCATCATATAATAAGAAAATTTATTTGCTAAAGCCCTTGTTGAAATCCTGATGTCATCTTTTGATGCCACCTTAGACCAAAGATACAAGACTTTAAATTTTTATTTCCGACACATTCATTAATTCTTGTGACCACAGACCCAGTTATAAGCCTCTAAATGAACCTTCAAGATCCTAAAAAAAGTAACATTAGACACTTTCCTGCACTTACCAGGCCTTTTTCATTAAGCCTTTGCATCTTTCCTTTGACATTGTGAGGAACGTTAAATTTGGCTGGAAGAACAGGAAGGATCCCCTGAACCCAGCCGTGCTATATCACAATATAAATATTTAATTTTCTGAAAAACTGCCAAAACTACAATAATTTTTAAGGAGTAACTGGTATTTTACCCTACTTGGTTTATCAGTTGACATAGACATAACATATGTATGTATATCATAACATAATATGATGCAAAAAATAAGCTTCTTTTAATTATCTTGAAAATTGAAAATTTAAGAAAACAACAGAAGAGGATGTGTAAATTGTTTTAATTTTTTTTTACTACTAAGAAATGGAACTGACAATCAAGATTAAAAAATGATCAAAAATGCTACGACCATTTCTCAAGGGAATCAGAAATTAATTGCTTATTCAAATATATGGGTTGAACATAGGCAACCATGGTTAAAGAAAGTCCTATTTAAGAGATGTACAGAACCTGTTTTTTTCAGCGACCTCTGGCCCACACTTTGTTTACGCATATCAAAGAGAAAAACATAATAAAACTTTTTTACTGTACAGGTTTAGTTATGATTACTTTGGGGACGGTAAAAATGTGTCTAGCTTATCTCTTAAATCTACATTCAACTATTTCAAAGTTAATTAGAGGTGAGTAATGGTTTAGAAATCTCTTGAATAATAAAATATAACAACCTGTAGCACAAAAACAGTCCTCAAAGAAAAGAGTGGGGAGTACTTCACTTCACTGCAAGTAACAGTTGAGCATGTTTTATGATCACTGTAACAACTACCATGCCCTTGAGACTGTGCAATTCTGAATTTCTAATATAATTTGTAGGGCGAAAATTAGGACAAAATGCAGTAACATTTCAAGTACAGTCTCTCAGTATTTTAAAATTTTATGAAGTATAAGGACTAGGTTAATATGAAATGAGTCATGTTTTTAAGAGAGGCAGTAATACAGATCAGTATCTTAAATCATAACTAAAATAACACTCAACCACTACAAAATAAAAAGAAAACAGAGTAGCTTTTTGCTGGAAAAAGGTCAACAACAACAACGAAGATTTACCAATACTAGAAAAGGCTGAGAGCACTGCTCATTTCAGGACTGAGAAGTTAAAATACCAGTCTGAGTGACCAGGTAAACGTGATTCTCTCTCACTCAACGAATCCATTCCCACCAGCTGAAGTTCATCCCAAATCAATATAAACTGCACATATCAACCCTGAGCCTAAAAAACAGGCTATTAAACAACATGCATACTTGGTGCAGATCTTCTGACTTCAGAGGTATATTTGCTTTACTTTGTGACAAATACATTACATTTCACTCCATGATGTCTTTGGGAGTTAACAGAATCGCTTACTACTTCAAAGTAAAGGAGTTATGTCCAAGCAAACTCTCTTGGAGTGTCATTTTCCTCACAGGGCAAAGACAGTGGAGTTGCAAAGGTGGAAGTGAGGCTGTAATTGATTTACATATTCTTTAGATCCATGTCCACATGCAAACCAAGGAAACCAGCTCAGCTCTCAGATCCAAAACTGGGTTTTCAAAGCAAGCACTTCAAAACAGTGTCCCTTTAACTTCTGTACTGAGCACAACGATCTAGAGATGATTCAAATACAGAACTCATGCTGGCACTTTATGCATTTAATTCTTAAGGCCAATGCTGAATGTACCACTCCTGTACACCTCAACTGTGATAACATAAGATACCAAAACTGCTAAAAAGAGGCTGTTTGATCAAATCTGAAACAGTAAGTTCCAGTCCTTCCCTTCAGGCCTCAGCTCTGCTTTCTATCTGCACAGCTATCAGGAAGCACCAGCAAATCGTAAGGACAGCCTGAAAATATGAATTTGCAATGGCCTGTAACACTGAGTAACATTCCAGAGATGGAGTAAGAAGACTGCCCCTTTCTACAGAAGCTAAGATTTTAACTTCACTCGTCTTACACTGACAAAAGGACTGAAGCAAAATACACCTGACAGTGCAGAGTTAGTTTTGGTTTTTTTCTGGGAAAAGCTGTTAGTATTGAAACAAACTGCAGAGAGCACCCAAGTGGAGGCAACAGAACACTCAGCTTGGCTACAGCTCACCCCAAACAGGCTCTTGGCCAAAAGAGGAAGCAACACCAGTTACCAACAGGATGAGCTATGTTACTGTCAAATCACACTTCTCACTTCAAAATTAACATGCTGCCCTACTTTCCACAGGATAAAACCAGGTGCAATTGTAATATTTTTGTCAAACAGCATAATGGTCTAGATGTTCCTTAAAAATGAAAATAATCCACTTGAAAACTAAAAAGTAGTTATTCTAAAAATACTATTTGCAGTGTAAGCCTGCTAATGGTATGTGTGCAGAGAGAAACCACACCACCTTTAGTCAGTTAAAAAGGTACTTACCATTGGCAGTGCATTGATATGCAGAAGTTTTCCTTTCGGGTGCCTCTTGCCACAGAAGGGTGATGCTGACAGGGAAATAAGGAGACAAAATAGGAAACGTTAATACTTATTATTTTGAAAACAGTGTTGTTAACACACAGTAAAATGTTATCAGCTCTGGGCCTTCCTGGCTCTCCCAGCCTGCTCAGTTCCCAGAGCTGAGCGTTCCCACTGCATTTGCTCAGAGCCCGGGGCAGAGCTCGGGCACAGCACAGAGCTGGAGTTTTGCTCAAATCCTGTCCTCCCCACATCACAGAGCCAGCTCCTACAGGGAACCTGGCACACAGACCTTTGAACAAATACTCCTGCTGAATGAACACTTGCACCACCAGGCACCTAGACGGTCGCACCCACTCGGCAGGAGCGCACACACGCACAACAACCTGGGTAGAAGCATCCTGACGCCTGCATTTTGCCTCAGCTCTCTGCAAAAGGCTTCAGGAAGGCAACTAGGCAACTTACAGTGTCGTCTGCCCATGCCAAATTTCTTCTGGAAATAAACCACAGCTACCGACATCTAAACACTCTGAAGAGCCCCAAACAAAAATCAACATTCCAATGGTATGACTTCGAAAATGGTTACATCCACTGTGAAGCAGTAAAAGAAAAATAAATCTGTTTTCCTAACACATCTCACACTAAATAACCCAATTTATATACCCAGGTGCGCCCATGAGCCCAAAGAGTTGCCAACTCCAGCAGTGACCTCAGTAATTAAAAAAAACCCACCACTTCATACAAATTGCTAGCAACAATTGACAACACGTAAATAACAGAAATCTTCCTAGTGCAAAATTCAAGAAAAATCTTGGCCACCTTTAAAACCCAAACAAAAACATAATCCAAACAAATCCACTCTCCTACATTTTAGTAAATTTTCTTTACAGGTCAATAATAATTTGATGCACCCAACAATAAAATAACTAAGTATAAGCACGCAGCTTTTGACGTACAAATGTGAGGTAACTCCACCACTGCAACATCCATTTTTATTCACCAGTGACAAACTATTTTCATTCACACCAATATTCCTGAGTGGTTGCCCCCCATACAAATATTTGCCAGACGACTTTTCTTTAGGACGTAATCTAATCGCCCACTCAAAGAGCAAGAAGAGTGACAGACAGACATGGGTGACTAATAAAGTATTACCAGACTATTTTTAGATTAAATTCTTTACCAAACATCTGCAACCTGTGTTCAAAAAACTTTTACTATGAGTAAAGAACAACTATAGTTTATGGGACTCATGATCAGCACGAGGTTCTCACATGCAATTTTCAAGCTCAACCAGCAGGAAATCATTTATTACAGAGACATTTTTGGACCCAGACAAAAAAAAAAAANAAAAAAAAAAAAAAAAGGAAGGAAAAGAAAAAAGAAAAGCTGCAGCATTTGGGCTTATTTTATTCTTAGAAGATCCCACAAGGCAGGCAGAAACACCACCTTCACAGTGCAAGCAAGAGGCACTGCAGAGGATGCTGAGGAATGCAGGAATGCTGGAAATTGAAAGAATTTGCAAACATGCTCTTATTTCCTTGCTTAGTTGTACTAGTGCTGCAGAAAATATGTAAATAGACTGAGCGAAACTCCTCTCCTCAAGAGGTACAGTATCCCATGCAAAGTACTCAGAAAGCTTCTTTTCCACAGCCAGAGCTGCAGACCAGCGAAGAAGAAAAGGCTTCAACACCCACTCTGCAGACCCCATAAAAACATTATTTGCTTATAACAGGAGTTTTCCTTAAAAACATAACAGCAACCAACCAATAATCTTTTGAGAGCAGTCTAAATCATGATAAAAGCTGTGTGCAGAGAAAGGCACAGGAGGGCCCTGCTGCCCTGTTCCGAGTGCAACGCTTGGTTTGGGTTATTTCACTTGGGAAGGAACACGGCAAACATAAATAAAGGGATGATTGCACAAACATAAACCATTTTCTTCGATGAAAAAAGGCTTTCTTCAGTACACACTGCCCAAACTGTCTCCTTCCAACACCTCTTTGCCCTTGTGCAATCTTGAGTGCAGTACTTCTCATCGAAGCCAGAGAGGGAAACCTTTCCGCCTGATCCGTGGAAGAGGCTTCTTGTCCTTTGCTTTACATCTAAACAGGGCAGTGACACGGAAAGAAGCTGGAAGCAAAGACTCAAGAGAGCAGAGAATGAGAAAAGAAAGGGTTCACTGACTTTGCTTCATTCCTCACTCAATGTTAATTGGTTGTAGGCTCCAGTTTTAAATAACGGCACTTGAAACAACGTGCAAATATTTAGAAAACTCTGCAATGTCCTTCTCCAGAATCACTTGCTGAGTACAAACGCCTCATCAGCAGCTTTTTTTCTTTCCAAATTTATCCTATTGGATTTTGGCATGTACCTTGAAACAATGCAGGTGACAGTTATAATTTATTGATTTTAGAATATCTCTCACCTTTATATTCCAGCGTGTTATGGTGATTTAAACAGGTGCCCAGATGTAGTAACAGCTACACTACATGACAAAAATAATCCACCAGATGCCCTTGAAGCTGATAAGGCACACCTGGGGAATGCACAGTAGCTGGTGAAGTTTGGATCCTTCATCTTGGAGAGGCTGGGAACAGCTCACCACTGCCTGATGACTAACGTGTTCAACAGCAATTGAAAACTGCTCCCCTCAACTCGAAAAGAAAGATGATTTTGCCATGTGTGCACTGACACACGTGTGCTCAGAGCCAGTGCTCCCCAGCTTTGCCCACACCAGTTTTTTCTGCACAGAATGACACACCTGATGCCCGTGTCCCTCCGAGACCCTGGGCCAACACTCGGTACAACACCCAACATCATCTCCCTGTGAAGAGCATCCTGCTGTGGTGTACAGAGACCAGCCATGGCTCAGGCCTTAAACCCAGGCTGCATGACACAGGCAGTTCCCAAAGCTAACACGCCAAACCACCTTGGCCAAAGCAGCAAATACCCATCCATGCTGCCTGCACAGACTGGGCTGCTGCTATCAACCGAGTAACAATCGTGCAGTACAAAGCAAACCACAGATAAAAACAACCCTGGCACCAACCCAGTGACAAATCTGGTTATAAACACACAGACCAGATGTACACTGATATTAGTCCTTACCTGTTTCCAAACATAATCAGTTCAAAGCAAGGATTTCTCTAAATCCTACTTGCAGAAATGTTTAACCATTTCCTTGCAGAAATGCCACTGTTGATGCTATTTTCTCCTTCCCAGACATTACACTTGGGTTTGTGTTAGGGCTAAGCCAGTGGTTTTTGCATGAGCTTTGAATTGCTCCTGGTCCCCATGTGAACTTGTGCACTTGTGTTTTTTTCTAATGCTCTTAGGATCACACTGTTTATGCTACTTTCTGAGATTTTGGTGCTGTTTGAGCTCTAACACCAAATTTAGTCATTAGATGTTGTGCTTTCCAAATTACAAAAGCCTTCTAAGGACACAGTATCTTTTCTTCTAAATTATCCTTGAGTATTCTGCTTTTATCTGGATTCAGTATCTGGAAAAAGTGTCCAAATCAAAATAGAATTAAAAATAACTAAATCCTGGATATTCCCCTCAGTAACCAGGCTGCAAAAAGCATGAGACAATAATTTTAAAAGCCTAAATTGAAAACTAATCACTCCATTGAATCTTTCCTTTCATTTGGTTAATAGGCACATACAAAGCTAATGGTGATTCTACCACTGCTGTGCTTGGAACATAAACAGAGAAAACTAAAGTTATTTCTTTTAATCACAGTTCCACAGTGATGTATGGCAATTTTTTTTAAGCAATTCAGCACATCTACAACAACATCTGCTTTTCAGATCTGACAGAGAGGCTAAACTGAGACAAATACCAACTCAGAAAATTCAGGAGAAACAAATACGTACGAGTGTGGGGGGGGAAATCAGCACCACACACAAGACAGTGTTAAAAACTGTCATTTCTTGAAAGTGGTAGGTAGCAATAGGGTTCCTAGTGACAAAATAACATGCACTGACTGCTCCAGTACTTCACTCTGGGAGCACAGCGTGGGCGAGGATGTTTTACAAGAAGTCTCATCAGGAAGCACTGAAAGTATCTAAGACCTGCCCTCATATCCACACAAATTCCTAAACTCTACCTGAAACAGCTCATCTGTGTCAATTGAGAAATTTTTATTTCCTGATCTTTGTTCTTTTATTCCATCAGAAATATAGAAAAAACCTGATGTAAGTTGACTTTCTGGATGTTTCAAAGAAGAAATGTTTAACTCGTACATTCATATCACATTAAAGCTGTACAACTTTCCACACTTCAGGAATACTCTTTCATAGAACAAGCACCTGTACATCTATGAACATATGCCAGTCAACTGCTAAAACAAAGGGTATCTGAGGGGATAAAGAATAAGAACTGGGCAAGCAGACAGCACTACTCTGGAGAAAAGATCATCCAGATACAGAAATCACTGCTTGTAAGCCCACAGAAACACGATTCACTGTGCAATGAGAAACACAGGACAAGTGAGACCAGAGCAAAAGAATACTGCAGAAGCTTAAACACCAATTTCTGTAACAGTCAAAAATTGAGGCAATCACAGAAAATAGCTCATAGCCCCCTGAAAGGGGAGGAAGCTGAATTGCTGGAGAGGAAACCAACTCAGCCAGCTCCATTAAAAACACATAATGCACCCCAGTAATCCTGTCAATACCAATAAGCTGGTACCAATGGGAAGGGGGGTGAGCAGTGCTCCAGCACCATTTCACTTGCAAGGCATTTACATGAAATTCATTAGCAAGTAATCCAATTCACGTAAACTGGAAGTTAGAAGGTCCCAAAGAATGAAGTTAAACCCAGTCTAGACTGGGAAAGAGTATAAACAGTTATTACTCAAAGCACTCTTATGCCAAAGGACCTTAAAGCACTCACAAAACCCCACCTTCACAGACTGCTACCTGCAGGATGGGGGCCCACCTGCGAAAATTCAAGGTAGTTTCCAATTTGTGGAGTTTTTCTTCCGAAAATAGTGGACATGATGACTACTGACATATTGATCATAACAGTAGCATATTGACAAATAATTTTTCTGTGTTTTTCGTCTAGAACTGAGTTTTAAATTTAAATTCATCACTGGAATATTAATCAGCAAAACCAGCTTGTCAAACTGGGTGCTCTCAGCAGACTCACCTCAAATATGAAAAAGATTTTTCCTTCTCATAAAAGAAAAAAAAAAAAAGAGTAAAATCTGATGCATAACATTTAGTGGCCAGTCTGTTATTACAGATTTCAAATACATCCCTAACAAAGCTGAACCAAAACACAAAAAAATTACCACTTAAAAAAAAAAAAAAAATCAGAATATTTTTTCCCCATTCCCTTTCCTCAAAGTAAGAACAGACATATTTCCCATGATACTAATTCAGCCTTCTCCAGCTCACTAAATCGACTCAGCTGCACTGGTGGGTGAGAACCCTTCCCTTCTGCACTCAGAGCCAGTTAACTCAGATGAGCCTTCACAGCTGAAGGAAGGCAGCAGCTGCTTTTGTCAGCGTGGAACTGTGTTTGTAGGGAACTGATAGATGCAAGGTTAGAAGGACTTTTAAATTAGTCTCCAATGTGGAGATATGGAACAAAGCTCAAATCGCTTTCCTGGGAAAATCACCTTCTTCTGCTAACAGTGCCTGCCTTGTCTGTGTTTTTAGACAGATACTGTGTTTTATTCCTCTGCTTTGGGATTCATGGTGGCCTTGCAGAAGAACTTATCTAGATTATGGCAAGCTTCATTTATTGAATTAATTAAAATTCTATCTCAAATATGCCATGATTCGGGGAGGTGGGACAGATGTTTTACGCAGAAATCACGTTTGGAATTAGGCTCAAAATGTTTAAATAAGGAAATCTCCCAAAATAACAAAAGGACGTGACAATACTGTGTTATTTTCAACCTCAATGAGTGTAACCACTACGGGAGCCCTGGCTGGTTTTCCCTCAGTGTTGGTACCACTACCACGCTTAGTTCTTTGGGCACCCAGAAGTCAAACAGGGCATTCTTTCAGAGTAACAGCTCAGATCTACATTTCTGCCAAGCCAAGCTAAGGAGCTGCTGAGGACATTCAGACAATGCAGCGGGGCTCGGGCTCTGCTGCAAGAGGTGTTTGCAGACAGCTTGACGTCAACAGGCTCAAGTTGTCCCGCTGTGGCCACTGACCCTGAACACTGCGTACACCCAGTGGTGCTGAAGTGACTCTCCCTGTCCGAGGACACAGGAGGAAGGCTGGTTGCTTTCTGTCTGCCCATTGCAGGAATATTTCCCAGGATACCTGCCCCTGCAGCAAAGTGCCAGGTTTAAAAACAAAGGTATTGCAAAACGTTCCTAAGAATCCACCTTGCTTGTGATATTGGGCATGTGATAGTAATAGCATAGAGGCTGAAGAGCTAGGATCCAAGAATTCCTTTAAAATAGCCTTCAAAATTATGAGTTACTTTTAAAACTCAAAAGCACTTAAAAATCCACAGGTATGAAAACATTTTTCTGAAAACTCTAAGTGATGTCAGATGGCAAAAGCAAAGTTTGTGGTGGAGCTTGGGCTCATATACTCCAGATGTTCCTGGGATACAGCTCCACTAAAATAAGGTGTTTATAATGCGTTCCAGATTCTTCCTAAAATAATTATTACTATTATTATTCTGTGCAAAGCCCGAGAAAAACATAAACCTCTCACATTGCCAAAAAAGGTAACACTGAATGGTAATGAAAAGGTAACCCTGAAATCATCAATTAAATGCATGAAGGAATAATTTCTTTTTTCTTTTTTTTCAAAAATACTGGTCAACAAAAGCTGCTGCACTTCTGTTTACAGCCCCCTCTCATTTCACCAGGGACTTTTCAAAACTGAGTGATGCCTGAAGCACAATGTACTCACGCAGTAGCATCACCTCTCCATACAACTACTGTGTTTTGGTCATATTTTCACACAAATAACCCACAGATTAAGTTCCTCCTGTACAGGTAAACCCTGTAACTAAGCAGCAGACAAGTTGCACGCAACCAAGCAACACAAGGATTTTTTTTTTTCCTTTTTCCAAAACTTCACACCGTACCACCAGTAGACAATACCATCTTTACTACAAACCTTTGGCCTCTGCTCTTTTCATGCCTCCATCACTTCTCTAGCAGAGCAATTTTGCAACTTCATGTGAGGGCTCTGATTCACAAAGAGTTAAAACCTACCTGGAGACAGCTGCCCTCGTTCATGCACCGGTTACCCAGCCATCCCTGCTAAAAGGACAACTTATTCTTACACAGCAGTTACTGAGCTGTGACAAATTGCAGAGCAGGGTATAGAAAAAAAGCCTGTGCCTCATTACTATGGCAAGCTTTCCTGCCTCCTGAGAAGGGAAGCCTTCCCTGCAGCAGGGGCTAAAATCACACAAGGCAGAGGGACAGCACCCTTGTTCCCAAATGAGCTGTCTCTTGTCTCCAAGAGCTCAGAGGTGTGGCCCACCTGAAGGCCTTGGTTTAGTTTTATGCTCAAGTCACATCCTAGCCAAGATCTAACTGCTATTGCGTGGGGAGACCTCAGTCTACCCTCATCTACCCTCTCCCAGCTGGGTGTTCTCAACACTTCCTTTCCTTTAAAAAAAAAAAAAAAAAATTAACAGTTTTCTACCACTCAGCTCTTGAAGCATCCCACTGCAGGGTCAGAGGAGGACAGAACTGGCTCAGGAAAGGAAGAGGGAACACAGCCCTGAAAGGGAAGAAATGCAGGAGCAGCACTGCCCTATAGCTCCATCATCAAAATACATGTTTCCAAGGGATGTGCCTTGGACAGCAAAAGGGAGCCCAGCACAAAAAGCTCTCAGCAAACGTTGAATGATGTACTAGGTATGAGCCGCACCAGAAACAACACAGACACTAACTGTATAAAACATGTATCTGTTATTCTGTTGCCTTTTCAAGCCATTTAGATACCAGAGCTGTTCGTCTATCACACTGACTGAAAATCAAAATAGTTGCATCAATATTAGACTTGTACACAGAGTAAGAGACACCAAAACCTGTCCTAAAGAATAAAGAGCTTACGGAACAGATAAACATAGCAAAATATTTACTTTAGCATTATGGTCAAGGAGAACTGCATTTATTAAATAAATGGACTAAAGTCATTAATCAACAGCAGCATATTAAACTAATATAATCATGCCTCTTGTTCTTTGTTTGTTTTTTTTTTTTTAACAACAATAGGACTTAAGCATGACCACGGAAAACATGTATTTGATTCATCAAAGACAACATATTCAAAAGAATTGATGAGCTTCAGGAAATGAAACCACAGCAGAGAGGTCTTACAGAGATCATCAGCTAGGCTATGATTAATCGGTAACAACCTAACAGTGCCCTTATTCAAGCCTGTCCTAAGCAGTAAAGAGGGTTTAGCTATATGTATACACTTGAACTATTAAACTATGTACCTCCAGGATAGACCTAGGTGGTCTATCCTGATATTAAAAAAAAAAAGTATTTTTCTCCTAAAAATACTGTTTGATAATGTTAATTAACATTTCAATTATGTTGGTTTTCCTGCTTGTAGGAAAAGGTTTTTCCCTACTGAAAATGAGTGTAAAAAAAAAAACCCTAACAAAACTTAATTTGTTGCCAAAATGAGTGAAGTCAGTATTTTTGTTTCACTGGAAATATTTTGTTGAATTTCCTATGGTCATTGCAGCTGTACAGCTCAATTTATATCCCTTTGAACTTATGTGTTACACATACAGAGCAACACACAGCAGGTGTTTATCCTACAAACAAGTGGAAGTGTGATTAGATAACATATTACACCACTTTACAAACAGTTTAAAAAGTAGAAAAAAGAATGCTGATGTTAGTTAAGGGATTAGTCTCAAGTACAGCTATGTAATATCCCTGACAGGAGAAGAAACAGCAATTTCACAGCAGCAAATGTCAAGGGCAAGAGAAGACTTAGGTTTGTCTAGTGAAGATTGGGTAGCTGCAAATACATTTTAAATAGCCAGGAAAAACTTCCCCATAACAAAATCACGCAGCTGAAGACAAGTTAAGAGATTGGTGCCATGGGGCTTCTGTTATTTTAAACAAGAGAAGTAAGGACTCTGGAAGGAGTAATTCTGCCTAAGGAGAAAGATTATTGTATAGTGTTTGATCTAACAGGGCTTTTCCCTTTCTTTACTTTTTGATTCTTATCTTGATTGTTTCACACCAGGAATCTGAAACTGGCTGAGCTGTGCATCCTGCAAATCTCGTTCAAGCTAGAATAGGCTGGGGATAGGATTTCACCGTTTGGGAATTTCATTTACAGAATTCTGCCTCTGCAATCACCTACAGAATTCTCATTCTCTGTAACTGCTGTCAGGGCTTCATGAAACCGGTGCGCTTGGAGCTTTTCTTCTATTTTTTAAGTCAACTCACATTTATCAGTGTGATCTACTAGACTGGTCAGAGAAAGTAACAAACTCAAGACCTCTGTTCTTGGTCTTTGGGAAATAAAACATCCTTAATCTTTCAACTTGTTAAAGAAAGAAAATTTACCCACACCTTAGTATTAAAATATGCCTGGTAGGTACCATCACTGAAGTGACTTGCTCCTGATGTGGTTTTTGCTGCTATGCTACAGATTCATTAAAGCATCCACAGACCAGCCCAGTTTTCATTTTTAAAAGGAAAAAAAGTGATGAATGGTTATGAACTTAAAAAAAAAAAAGCTATGCCTCCCTCTATTGTCCATTTGAATCTACAGATATTTAGTTCTTTTTATTGATGGAAAGCAAACAGAAGGCCTGTAAATTTTGCTGCTTTCTTTTGTGATCATGCTTACACTGGTTAACCAAGGAAGCAAGTGACAAATGCTCAGGGGAGGAATATCAAACACACTCGTCAAAAATACTCCACCTAGCAAAAGTATTTCTCCTCAGTGTCGAACATCAGATATTGGGGTCTGGTTCATCTCCAAACAGAACACTGTAGATATTATTTTAGTCACACCTAGTCAAGGGCTTTTCTTCCCTGTTTTTTTAAGGATGCTTTTATGCCATGCTTTTCCAAGTCAGTGGCAGAATGTTGAAATGGAACAATATGAGGTATTTAGCACTAACAGATACACAGACCCTATACAGCACAGCGTAATAAATGCACAGGACTTGGCAGCCCAATAATGATGCATCTTCCATCACCAACAAGTAATAAAAACCCAGCTTTACAAGCTGCTGCACTTCAGAAGAGACTGTTTACCAGATCAGATAAAAACAAGGTTCAATATATATGTTTTTTGTTGTATGCCACGGTACAGCTGCAATCGTTTATCAGACTTTTTCTTGTGTCTTATCTTTCTTATCACTTCCTAAGAAACAAGCAAAATCTTGAAATTATAAAAACGCCTCAAACACTAGCACTTCTGACCCATTTAACATATCCCCCTTCTTTTTTTACATCAACTTTACCCCAAAATAAATCCACTTGCCAATTTACCAGGAATACTACTACTGGACTGGTTTTGACACCTTTTCAGAGAAGTCCCGTTGACCTTCCTGGACTTGTAGCAGGCTGGGTGTGCTCGCCACCTACACCCTGATGCTCCCTCTCCCACAAAAAACAAAAAGGGATGCAGTTTTGCTAGCAACATCTACAGACTAAACAAGCTCAGTTTAAGAGCAATTAGCACTATTTGTTCTTTTGTCAAGTCAAGTTAAGATAATTTCCTTGGGGCATTTTTAGCTAATCTGTTAATGCAGTGATTCAGAAAACTTTACTAGTTTTATCTTGTTGTTCCTACTGTCTTCCCATAAAGCAGTAAAAATGAAACTACACTCATTTATTTTAGCCTGCATATGAAGAGTTAATTTTTATAACTTCATTGTGTAACGACTTTACTGCAAAATCCTTAACTGACTTCAACAATTGCCAGTGCTCAAAATTACATTTGCCAAACATTCTTACCAAATTTTGAAGACAGTGGCTCCATGGACCAGCCAGAGACCAGCCATGGGCTCACAGGGCAAAGCTGAGTGTGGATGAAGGGAGGCAGCCACAGGGAAATGCAAATAATTCATGCCACAGAAACAACAACAGTGTAAAGTGTTAGTAGCACATGTATGAAAGTGATCTACAAAGCCTCCCATCACCGCATGAAATTCCTCTGTCCCAGCACAAGCTGTAGAGCCATAAAGGGTAAGATAAGGAAATAACCCTGGATTCCAGCAACATGGTACAATGGAACACTGCAGCAGCAGCTTCTCGTTTTTGGTAGTAATTAAAATTGCCAAGGGGCCAATCTGATTTCACATGTAACTCTCCATGTCCAAACATGTCATGTCTCTCATGTGACACATTTTAGGAAGAGAGGTGTACTTGCAAAAACATTAAAGCCAACATCTGCGTTTCTTTCGATTAACAAACCAGAAAGATACTCCTGCTCATCCTTAGTCACGAGCAGACTTGACCTGGTGAGGTCATTTAAGCACTCCTATCTCAGGCACTCCACCCAAACCCTCTCGAGGCTTTTATTTTTCTCTTTTAAATTAACCAAATCTCTTGCAAAGAAAAACTGTGGGCACTGCCCAGGATGAGTAGCTGAGTTACTCATGGCCAGAGAGACCCAAAAAGCCAGAACTGAGGCAGAGTGAACTTAAAAATTCTGGTAAAGATGACAGACACTTCCACGACATCAATGTTAAATATGTTTAGAATTAAGAAAGATTAAAATACAAACCCCTACAGATACCACACAGCAAATTTTAAACCCTGCTGCTTACTATTTTAACCAGCTAGAACAAAACACAACTAAACGATGGTGCCTAAAGAGAATTGAAGGGCAATATATCCACTGGCTCCCCAGAGCAGGGCTGTGTCTCCTGCCCAGTGCCGCTGCCTCACAGTATGGGAAGCAGAAGAGAGAATACTACAGAAGCATTTCTGTTTATTCCTTAAAAAAAAAAAAAAAAAAAAAAGGAGGTTACTCATATTTGCAAAGAATTTCTATTTAAAAAAAAAAAAAAGCCAGTAAAAAAATCCTTTTGTAATTCTTTAACTGAAATTTTTCAGTGTTTTGACAACAGAACCCACTGCAGATATAAATACTACAGAAATATCATATCGAAATTGAGTTTAGATTTTAATTTAAAATTCAATTTAAAATTCTGGCAACATGTACCAAAATCTGATTTAAGCCACTAGAAAAAAAATCAGATAAATGAAATAATCAAGCAGTATATTAAATTTTGAAGAAAACTAAGCAATCAATGGAACTGCTGGAAATCACAGGGAGAGTGTCCCTGAACTAAAAGTGTTAAGTGGTCAGCTTTTACAGTGGCATAGAAATTATTTTTAATACCACAACTCTTTTGTATTCAAGTGGCTTCAGTGCTTCGTATGTTCTCCTGACACTCAAGGATAAGAAATTTATCTGCCAGTTATGAGACGATACACCCCCATTAATTCCGAAATACTGAACAAGAAAATCAGTTCATTTCACTACTGTCAAAAGAGTACTTTTCCCTAGTTTGAAATGCAGACGTTTCCCTCTTTATCCAGTACACTGCAACAGTAAACCAAGTGAAGATTTTGTGCATTAGATACACACCTTCCTCTAAATGTGGTTTGACACAATAAATTAGAAACACGCTATTCATCAAGTTGCAACTTCATAAAAAGTCATAAAAACTTAAATAATTTGCATAAATAAAGGTTATATGCTTTAACAAAAGCAGAGCAAAGCAGTAAATCAGCCTGATTAGCAAAATAAATACCACTTCTACTACAACAATTCAATCTAAGTAGCAAATCAAACATTTTAATAGATTGCAGCACAGTTATTTTCTTGACAAAGTTTGATTTCTCTAAATCCAAAGCAAAATTACAATCAATTACTTCAAACAAGGGCTTCTGCCTGTTGATTAAATTGTTTTCCCTTTGATCCACCCTGGGCCTAGCAGACATTTCTTCTGGTATTAAGTAGTCAAAGGTGTAAATTAAAGCCTAAAAGACCTCCTTAAAACAACATCTATAATCAGCCTTGATATTCAAAGAGCAGTTCACTACTTTCAAAAGAAAAAGATTTCGAATAGGGCAGCAAAAGCACACAGCACTAGGTAGTCTCTCTGTCTCTGGAGGCAAGTCATTGAAAACAGATCCCAGGAAAACCCTAGCAGGACATAACCCACATCCCGAGGTGCTTGGTGCTCCCTCGGAGGTGAAACAGTGAGCACCAAACAAGCAAATAAAGGAAATTTAATTATTCTGTCCTGAGTGGGTTGTTTTTTTGTTTGTTTGTTTTTTAAGCATAGTTTTACCATTGAATTCAAAACCAGCAAATATATTGAAATAAACCACAAAGTTGTATCCAGACTACAGTAATCTTCAGGTAATTACACTGAGAAAGAAAGAAAGAAAGAATAAGAGGGCAGTTGCCACAGGAAGTCACCTATCTTAATTGAGCCTGCAATTATTTTTGTTTTCAGTATGTGTTCAAAACTAAGCTTTTTCACACTTCACTTCTGTGATTCACTCCAGCAGTGTCACACTTGCTTCTGCAAGGAAGCATTCCCCAAAAGTTCACTGTGAGTATCATGAAATCTCAGCTCATTGATAATTAACTTGTTCATCTCATCCAGAAGTTCCTTTACAGTGCCTCCTCTGTATCCCTTCTGGAACATCAGTAAGAAACACTGAAGACTGGAACAAGAGGGCTGATTTTAACTACAAGCAATGTCAGAAGAATAATAAAGTTGTTCCTATTTGTACAGTAGTAAATAAGGAATCAATAATAGAAAATACATACATTATAAAAAAATAAACCTCAGAAACACCTTCTGAATTTAGGTTTCACTATCTTACACACTTCAAAAACATGAAAGGCCCTGAAAGATCAATACAACCCATAAGAATCTAAGGTGCAGAAATCCATAATTTGATTTTTTTTAATATGGTAAATTGTACAGTAGCAAACACGGAGATAAATCAAACAGATCTCCATACAAGAAACAAAACAGGTTATAAATCCAGAATTTATAAACCTCCCATATCTTCCAGCAGGGAATGTGGTGCAAAGAATGTTTTACAGAACTTGTTTTCTAGTGGGCATTCAGGTATTTCTCATTTCAAGTAAAAACTTCTGTTAAAGGAACATGATCTCTAAGGATTTATCTCTGGGCTTTTTCCCCCCGGTATTGTTAATTTTTAATGAGCTTTCTGAAAATTCCCTTTGCATTGAGTCTCACTGGCTGAGGATGCCAAAGGACCCTTTGATCAGCAGATGCAGCCCTTCTGCTAGCTTTGGAGGGATTTTGCTCATAGAAACTGCAAAAAACCTCTTTTGATCATAGCACTAAAACTCTCATTTCAGATCACTCCTGGTTTGGAGACATCGGGGGTTCACGTTCTGCCGAGTCATTGCTCCTGTGGAGCAGCTGAGCTCAGACTGGATCCCTGAGCAGAGCGTGCACAGAAGGATCTGGGAAGCCGGGACTGGCACCTAATTGTCACCCTGGCTCCATCAACGTGCTGTCGGATCCACTTTGATTCAGTTCAGTGCCTGAGACATTTCCAAACGAGGCAGAATGAATCTGCCAAGCCCTGATGTACGTCCACACCACAAGGACACTTGCTGGACTGTTTCTAAGAATGGGACACCATTTGGGACAGCTAAGAAAACAACTCATTAGAGCACCAGGAGAAAATCCTTTTCTCCCAGGACACTGCTGTGCCATGGAATAGAAAATGCTATTACACAAAAATGATCAACTGCAAACAAACACGAATAATTTGCTGAACAAAAAATATCTTGCAGCTAAGAGACAATATAAATTACCATATGCAGACAACTAGGATGCCAAAGGGGCAGGGGCCTCGCTGCCTAAAAAAATAAATCAGCAAATGCAGAAAGACTGTTAGTGGCTATGTTTTGATTTCAGCAACAGAAATCAAAAATAATCCAAAATTGAGGATGTAATTGCCAAAAGGAAGAAACAAACAACACAGAAAAAGAATAATCAAGACTGGAGAAAAACAGATTATCAAAGGCACCTGCTATCACAAGAATAGAAATGAGATCTTCAGAAGCCCTGAAGGACTCCTTGCAGAAAAGAAACAAGAAAAAGCATAAAAACCCCATGAAAGTGATCATTACTGATTTGATCATTTTAGCATACAAACAGAGATGTACTAGGGACAGTAGAGACTGCCAAAGGCAACAAAACCCAAAAAGGTGGGGAGTGTATATTCCTGTATTCCTCTTGCCAGTGCCATACCAGACACACTCCTCTTTTTTCCACCGCATCCAAACCCCCGCAACCTGTTGGCTCTGCAGCAGCTGCATCGCTCCCACACCGCCAGACCACGGAGTTCCAGGACAACAACGGCACGGGGCTGAAAACATCTCGGTGAGACTAATGCATCATCTCCTCAAAGATTTCCCCCGCCTGCACTGTGGATGGCCTCGGCCCCGAGACAGCGTTATTTCTTCCCTCGGAGCATCCAAACAAAGCACGAGGCTCCCTGCGCTTTTCTGCTGTGGTCAGAGCTGTTTATTCCATCCTTGGCCCTGGCCCACGCACACCACCGAGCACTTCGGGGGCCTCTCTGAGAGACTGCGCTCCCAGAAAACGGGCTGATCCAACACACGGAATGCACAACGCGTTTGACTCCCACGTATTAATTATGTACCTCTAAATCCTAACGATTTCTCTAATAATTTTCTTACAGAACTTTAAATTCCCACAAAAGGAAGACCCCCTTTGATGTCTGAATGCTCTTCTGTAGGTATCAGAGACACAGTGCAAATATTGTTTCACAACAAACAGAAATGCTATACATTTCTACTCATTTGCAAGATGATCAAAACGAGTGAGAAGTTCTAAGGAGAGAACTTTAGTTTTGTTCAGTCACCCCCTGCATCTACCAGCTCCTTGAGTTCCTGCAGGAGTTCCTTAAGCCTTTGGAGAAACCAGAAGATCCTGCTGGGAAGGGATAGAGAGAGTGCACATTATTTAATAACCAGAAACTACGTATGAGAGACCTTTCTGGTTTTATTTTTGGCACAACTTATCTGCTGGTAAAAAGACTGTATTTTAACACTGAGAAGAATGTAATGGGAAATTTATTTTAAGCGTACAGTTCTAGCAGGTCATAAAGATTGTATCATTATCCTCCTTGGACAGTAATTGGCAATAAGAATACATGCTCTTCTTTTAGTTTTTGTTTCTTTGATGAGTTGTGAGGAAAGAGAAATGCTCTTCATCCAACACGCTGTTTATTTAATATTCAGCTTTCCTGAACTCTTCTTATGCAAAGCACAAATGCACGATCAATTATTTTAGTAATCATAATTCAAGCTCAAATTTTACACTCTGTAAACACATTATCATGACCACCACATTATGCATTTGAAAAATTCCAGTTGCAGCAATCCATACAAATGAGCACACTGCATTAGGTTTACAGTAAAATTCTGTTCTGGCTAGACATACAAGGGCTTTTTTCATAGCAGTAAAATGAATGAAGCACACATAAATGCTGAGTATTTTTCTATACAGTGTACAAATGCACACATTCATACACAAACAGTCACAGCACTTGCTTCAAATATCGAGTAAAAGTGAAAAATATTTATACTTGTCACTAACAAGGAGTTATTTCAAATATTAGATGTTATGGTTTTAAAATTAAATTATTGGGTACGATAGAGAAGTCAGAGGAGAGCTGCTGTCATTTTTGCAGGAAGATTTCCTGTAAACTTCATCAGGTTGACAAGAACTAAGTTCTCCTGAAGCAACCGGTAGCTCTTTGGGAGCAATCTAGAACGCCCTCACACTTAGTGGGTGGCCTAATACATCCTGAAATGTAAGTCTATAATTAAATAAAAATTTGCAAAATTCAGTTTAGACTTCTTATGGGAACACTTAATGCACATATAATTGGGGTGTAACACACGCTGCACTACATTTCACTGATAAACCGTAACTTTTCAAATCAACGTTTCATGGAAATGCTTAGAAAATAGTTTGACGTTTAATGCTGCAAATAATAGTAAAAGGCTAAACAGGGAAAAAGTGGGCCTGTTGCTGAAGGAGGTGGATGATTTAGTGACAGCAGATGGGAGATAAGGCTGAGGCTCATATCAGGGATTATTTGATCTTGACCCACGGGACCAGATAGGCTCTCCAAGGGTGCAGACAACCAAGGTCACAGCAAGGCCACCACTGTCATGTCAGAAAGCTCGTGGAGATTGAGGGGGCCTCGACAGCTGCAGAAAGGCAGGTTTTCTGCCACCCTTAAATAAAAAAAGGGAGCAGCAGAGGGTATTACCCCAATTTATACACCACAATATGCACCTATCTAATCTGGGATGCAGCCAGCTGGACGAATGACTACCAGCTACCAGATGGGTGGAAACACAGTTGTGCTCCAAACACAGCAGTTAATGGGTCCATCAGCAACTGAGAGGAGGCCATAACATTTTTTAGAAGACTGGAGCACCTCTGCTATGAAGCCATGTTGAGAGAGCTGGAGAAGAAAAAGCTTCAGAGAGACCTTAGAGCACCTTCCAGTACCTAAAGGGGACCTACAAAGAAAACAGAGAGGGACTTTGTACAAGGGCACAGTGACAGGACAAGGGGGAATGGCTTTAAACTGACAGAGGACAGGTTTAGATTGGATGTGAGGAAGAAATTGTTTACTGTGAGGAGACACTGGAACAGGTTTCCCAGAGCAGATGTGGATGACCCATCCCCAGAATTTTTCCAGGCCAAGTTGGAGTCGGAATGAGACGGTCTTTAAGGTCCCTTCCAACCCAAGCCATTCTATGGCGACCAGGAGGCCAGTAACCCCTGGGATACCCCAGCCATCTCTCCTGGCACCTGTCCCACCCAGTGTCTCCACCAATGACTTGGAGAAAGCCCAGTAGTGCACTCTCATCAGGCTTGTAGGTAACACCAGTCTGGGGGCAACCAGCAGCTATGCCTGAAAGCAGGGCTGGCATCCAGAGAGACCAGGAACCCACGGGAATTCTGCAAGGACAAATGCAGGGTGTTGCTTCAGGGAGGGAAGAGCCCTTCTATCACCCCAGGCTGGGACACACAGCTGAGAAGAACCCGTGGGTCTTGGCCAAGCACCAGCCAGTGGTGTTGTGTACTCTTGGACATCTTGGTCCTACAATGGTTTATTCTGTCTATTCACTGCCGTTGGAATATTTGACTTTGAAACCTTAATAACATGGTTTCGGCAGTTCTTTTATAAAATAAACCCTGGTAGAAAGCATGATTCCAGCACATCCACGTCCAGCAGGTACTGCTGGTTGCAGATTTGTTGTTCCCAAAATGTGCACTTTGTCTTCAGAGAGAGACAGTGCACAGCCTTCAGCAAAACAACTTAAAATTGTGATTACTGTGTCTATAATTAAGCCACAATTGGCACTTTAAGGGGCACATTCTACAGTTCATGCTGCTAAAGTAAATACTGTGTGCATGAAAAACTGCAACATGATGAGCGCAATGAGCATCTATGCTTATTTGCTAAAGGAGCTCCTTGAGTTTGTATTTAATTCTAATTCGTTATCAAGCATCTTAAAAGTCAAGCAATTGCAAAGTCCCATAAATATATGTGACTATTTGAGTTTTCATTAATACAGTACTTAACATGCAAAACCAAATTAATTTATTTCCGCATGCAGAAACCAGAATGGGTTGGAGAGGCAGCGCACACTCACACAGGCTTGGAACTGAGCAAACTGTTACAAATTTACTGGAAAAATTGTATACTGGGCATATGTAATAGGCAATTTGCTAGCACATAATTGCTCTTTCTAACCTAAACCAAGGCAAATCTATCCAAGAAGCACGTTCATATAAACACTGTATTTTCTATATGTATATAGGCACAAACACTTTAAAATGTTTTACATAGAAGCGCATTTTTGAAACATGAAAAGCAAAGCATGGTGCGGACAAAGAGCCCAGCTTCATTTCCCCTAAATACCAGGGGAGCTAAACATGAGCAGCCACACCAATGCTACCCCCAAGTTATCTTCGGCCAGGAAAAAGAACAGCAGCTGCACAAAGTTGGAGGTTAAACTGTGAACATCTAGGGGGGACAAAAAAGAGGCAAGAAGCTTTAACATGACTGTCTTCCCAAGCTTGAACACCAGCCCTACCTTCAACCTATCCCACCTTGCTAATATTCAAACATTCACCATACATGGGACGTATTTTAATTGTATGGTGACATATTCTAATTCTGTGAGCACAACGCTCCTAATCAAGCCTTTACATAGATAAAAATCAGAGCTGTTACAAGGAATTCTCTTAAAAATTAAGGTTTAAACCACATCCTGAGGTTAAAATTTAATTTGGTAGGGTGATGTTTATGGTGCTCCTAGAATTTTGAAATACCTGCAAAATTCCTCCCTTTAGCTAAATATCTGCTTAGTATAGAACTTCTTCCCACAATAAAACTAAATGTCCTATCATAAAAATATGAAAAAATATCATACACATTCACAAATCAAGATTAAAAAAAAATACTTTCTGACACGTATCTGAGCAATACTTGGCAGATTCCAAGAATATTCTATGAAAAAAAATACTTGTGTTTATTTTGGACATCATTTTCTATTTTCATGTGAAGTCTTTATTCTTTGCATTAGAGTAACCCCAATCTCATGTAATGATCACTTTGGAAGAAAAAAAAAGATTAATTAAAGCGCATAGTTGGCATATTAGCTGAAAGGGTGACATACACCACCATTCCATTTCCATTGCTCTTCAAAGAATCCTCTTAACTTAGCCTGAACAATCAGAGCATTTACTCTTTAAATAGCCACGAAGAAAAGCAAGATTGTTTTACTTCTTGAAGCCTCAGTGTGCATTCCAGGGCTCCTTATACTTTAAGCAAATGGCAATAAATACCAAAGGTATTCTTATTTTGAAAGCATTTCCACAGCCTTAGAGACTGTGACTCTACATCTTCAAAATGCTCAAGTATACACATATACAAGATGCACAATGCCACCCATTAAAAACCCACACTTTTTTACTGTTGTATATGCCTCTGTCTTTATACAGACTATAGATTTAACTAGGTTATATCTGAATTTTGCAATTCTTTCTGCTTAGCACCAGTAAAACATGGCCTATTCCATCCACCCACACAACTGAAGTTTTTTGTTATCTCACACTTGAGCTTATGCTGCTCCTGGCAAAGGCAGTCTCACCCCACTCAGAACCACTTAAAATCCT
The DNA here is from genome assembly GCA_013397755.1 of Cnemophilus loriae. Taxonomy (NCBI): domain Eukaryota; kingdom Metazoa; phylum Chordata; class Aves; order Passeriformes; family Corvidae; genus Cnemophilus; species Cnemophilus loriae. The sequence goes on along the minus strand of VZTF01004915.1, from coordinate 488,470 downwards.
TCTGAAAAGGTGACTGGCTTTTGTCTTGCCACATTTTCTTTGTAGTCCTGCACCAGCTTCACCTTCAATGCCTCAAACATAACACACTTACCAGACTTCTCTTTTATTAGCCAAGAAGGGCCTTTGCACTTTGCTTATCACCGATTTGGTACCAGAGAGCAACTTCAGCTCCCTCCAAATGGCTAATGATGCACTTGATGTATTTTCTGATGAGCATCAGCATGCTTTCTCACACTGTGCTCATTATGAGAGCTGTTCCTAAATTCACAAGTCTGCTTTCAATCCCTTTTCAAAAGTCTCCCTTTCCATGTCAGCTCAAAAAATGAGTGTTCAATAGCTCCAGGTGAATTTTTCTTCCATGAATATATAATGGCTTTCTGAATTCACATCAACTTTTAGAATTACCATGTCCTGAGGCAAAAAACTCTGCAGGAATATTCTAGGAAAAAAAATACCTAACCGTGTTTATTTTGGATATCACTTTTTAGCTTCATTTGATGCCTTTAGTCTTTGCATTAGAGCAACAGCAATCACTCCCTAATTACCTTCACCACAGTGCTCCCCAGTTTACAAATCTCCCACATCACCTCCCTCAGCTGTTAATGGGTTCCTGCCACTCAAACTGGAAACTGCTCACTGCCTAATGAAACTCTTCTGCTGCCGATTCTGACTTGGGATGACCCAGCTTGTAAACCCAAGCAGACGCTTTGCTACGTTTCTAGAAAAGACTTAAAAAGAAATCATTTTGGTTTTTTTCTCATTAGCAGGACAGGCTTCTGGAACTGTTCTACCTCAAGGACATTAGATGCTGAGTCCAGTGTACAAAGAAAGGTGTCAGCACTACTAATTTCTGCTGCCAGGAAAAGAGAGATGCTCCACGTCACCCAGATCATGGCAGCAGAAGGGAAAGGACAGCGAGAGATACTGAGGACTGTCAAATCCTCCCCCACTGCTGCAGTTATTCCATCTCCACGCCTCATCTCACTACTGTGAAAAATGAATTGGATTTTCTCTCAAGGGCTGAGCTTTACTGAGGATGACGAGGTAGCTGTGATGAACCAGAAACCAGCAGGGAAGCCACAGGTCTGGTTCCTGTACTTCGGTAGCAGGTCTAACGCAACTGCTGTTAGAGCCTAATCTGCCTCTGGTCCAATTCCTTACTCTGCAACAGCAGGAAAAAAGTCATCAGTTCCTGCTTTGGGTAGCAAAAGGGAATGGCTGTGTAAGGAAGTTCAACACACATGCCTCCGTTAATTTACTAGATGAGTAACTTCCCCATGATACCCACAGTACAGCAGTAGTGTCCTAATAAATTCATATTTTTAAGTCAGGAAATGCATTTTTGGTACAGATTTGAAGCTGACTGAGACATAAATTAATGAGATTCTCTAGCAGTGGTTTTATTTCCTTTGAGCACGAACCTATAAGAACTTTGGTAAACACACTGAAAGGTTCTATGGTTTCACTGCTTTATGGTTTAATAATTTTATATCCTTTTCTGAGATGTCTCGCATCTGTTTACAGAACTGCTGCCTACTGAGTCACAGATATTTCCAGAGCCCCAGCCACACTAGACCACTGTTATTTTTCACTCTCCAAAAGAAGCAAGATAATCATTAACTATAGCAGCAGGGAAAATAAAATCCATGCTGCCTCACTAAGTTAACACTGCACATCCAATAAAAATAATCATTTTTAAAATTATAAAATCATTCAAACAATTTTATCTTTGACGTTTCCCATAGTTTCTCTCACTACACTTAGCCATTTTTTCATGTTTCTCTTAACAAGGCTTGCATGAGATGACCTAGTTTATTTGCACTCCTCCCAAACTGTGAAGTAGAATGTGTTAACATAAACCAAATGGTCCCAGTCATTTTGAAACAAGCTTCTCCTCTGCCAGCTACTCACCCTCTGCCACCTCTGTCTACTGCCTTGACACTTTCCAGCCATTTTTCCTCCCCAGCCTTTGCTGCCGCCTCCTTTGTTCTCAAATCCTGCCACCCCCAATGCCTGATACCTCCCTGCTTTTATCCTGAGGGGTGACACTTTCTTCTCCCTGGCAGCCCCAAGCAGTCGGGGTCCCCCTTACAACCAGCTGCTCCTCACCTCCAGCGTCACCGAACATCACCGCGTGGGAATCCAGCTCCCGTGCTGCCGAGAGCTGCTCACCAAGCACAGGGGCCCTGGCTCTGCCTGCTCTTTACCTGGACACAGTTTGCTTCCCAGCCGAGCCATCGGCCACCAAGCACAGCCTGGCAGCTGCCATCAGATAATGCCACTGCTCCCCATCACACGTCTGCAGAGAGCAATTGAACGCCCTGGCCATGGGAGAAAGCCCAGCTTGGATTTAGTGCCAAAACGTGGAGGAGAGGTCAACGTATCACCTATGCCACGGCTAAACCTGAGAGCGAGAACTTCATCTACCCATCCAGCGGAGGTGTCGCTGCCATCCCTGGCATATGGTATTACTCAGGTTACTATTTTCATCCTCACTAAAGCTGTAGCTATGGNACTAAGCAATCTTGCAATAAGGTTGCCTGAAGCAAGCTATTTTCAAGTTTCCTCTAGTTTAATGACTCCTCATTTCCTCACTCCAGAGGCATACCTGTAAGTGCCACAGGCCAGAGAGGAGCAAATAAGCACCTGTGGTAGTTAGGAACACAAAATGCAGTGAACACTCACCCATTAAGTGCAAGCGTGAAGGACAGATTGTGAATTGCCAACAGGGGAACCAATGAGCAAATCATATGGAGATGTGAGAATCTGCCACTCACATAAAATAACTTTCATTTCTTTAAAATTACCTTAACTGCACACTACTATGTTAGAAGTTCACATCTAGAAAGCATCATGGAGTTTGTTTCTTTACTAAGCAAACTCCCTCTTACTTATCCTCAAGTTTAATGCAATTTGTTTCAGCTGTTGTGGTTCTAGAGGAGAGTGGATAAATCCACAGGAGCTTGGAACCACAGACTACCAGCATGCTTAGAACACAAAGGAACTGTACCTAGTGCACGTGGCCCATGGTTGTGACTGTAAAATACACCCCTCCCAGCACACCTGTGAGCAACACATCAAATCCACAGCAGCAGACTGGTCCACCACAGTGGAACTGCCAGGACAAACTCCAGTGTGCTTTTTCCTTTCACGTCTGAAGGCTGAACAGCTAGAGAAGGATACTGGAGAAATACGTCTTATTCCAGTATTGACTGCCAGAAACGGTTTGCCCTCACACTTTGCACTGAAGTAATTTGAAATTCTTACAATGGCAAATACTGTTGCTTGTATTGCAAGGGTTTGGGGGTATTTGTTAGAGATGTGAACCTTTACCCATTCTCTCTGCAACCACACCAAGGACTTTGGCTAAATCAGGTCAAAGGCTGAACATGAAACACCACATCAATCCACCACACAAGGCAAAAAAGTGAGCTGGTACAAAATTATGTTGCCAGATTGGATTTGCACAAAAAAGCCCAAAAGGAGCAGCTGTGCTCTGGCACATGCCCGGTTTGATCAGACACTACTGCTCCTCTAAAGGCAGTGATCGGTGGTGCCCTTGCTGATTTCCTGGAAACAAGACAGTCAAGAAGCACAGTTACAAAAAGCACACTCACCCATTAGCACAAAGATGGAGCTCTGGCCTAAGGCCAGTCTTGCTTCGGTTTTTATGTCATTTAGGTAACTAAAGTATCTGAATCTCCCCATCAGACTGAAAACAGGAGAGAGAATGCAAACAGGGTTCTCATTTTCCATTTGGCCACATACAAAGGACAATTGTTGCTGGAAGCGTGAACTGTCATGTGGAGATTTGGGGTTCTCAGATACCTGCCCTCTGAAACTGTGCAGTTGACTACAGATGTTGCTCAGGACAACGAAAGAATACCAGGATCTCCCACTCAGAGCTTATCATTTCCAGGAACACACAGCTCAATGAAATGCAACAGGAAGTCGTCACCGATCAAGAATACATCCAACCACAAATCCAACACCTGCCCCAAATCCAACCACACGCTGCTGCACGAGACCAACCAGACAACACAGGCAAGGAGAACTTATTTGATCCCCTCCACACAAACATGACTTTGTTTGCTGGACTGAACAGATCAAAGATTCAGAGTCTCTCCACATTAACACACTTCTCCACCTGCTACTCTTTTCTTAATTCATTGGGTAAATTGACATACCCCCTCCCCTTAAGCCATAACTGAAAATTATAATTAACAAGATGATGATATAGGAGGTTTTAATCAGTTCTAATTCTTGTGTTCTTGCTTGCTGAGAAAAGAAGGTAAATTTCATTATGAATTTTTCTCAAATAACTGCAGCCATTCAGCACAGCCTCCTGAGATTTTTGCTTTCACTAGTGTTATAAAACAACAAATTTCCTAAATGAAATAATAAAACAAAGAAATAAGCTAATGAACAGGAGGCCAAACTTCCATGGAAGCTATACAGGATAACACAAAATCACATTGCAGGCTCCGAACCTGCACCAACGTCCATGCATGTTTCCCACTTTCTAGGGGAAGACTACCAAAGATCACTTGCCTTTGCAGTAAAGTCTAACTGATCACAGGTTCTCTGAAGGATCACAGGTGTGACACGTCTGAAAATAGACACATAAACGACAAATGGGCTATGAAGACTACACGTATCAAATAAAAAGTACCAGAAATGCTCTCCCACAAATACACACACATTTTAATCTTCAATATATTGAAGCGTGGTACTGCAACTGTCAATACTACATTTAACTGGGTGGAGGCTGCTGTTGAATAATGCAATGCATTAGCTCCCAAACAAGATCACATTTTTTGCCTTAAAATATAACCATTTTGTCCAGCTCGACAAGGATGAGGACAATGAGAAAGCATCCAAAACATAAATAAAAATTGTCACTCCAACTTACTGTTCCCAGAACATACTCCAAAAATAGACTTGTCTACAAAAGCAACTTTGTCTTAGATTGTCTAAAATTCTGACAAATGGGCAACCAATCTTACACACTGCCTCTGATGGTGAAGCTCATGCTTTATAAAAATACACTAGTCCATGCCCAAAGGTGGAAGTACAGTGCAGCCTGTATACTCATGCTACCCAGTGTCATCTAGAAATGAATGTAGTGAATTAATTTAGGCAAATATTCCCGTAGCTCTCGACAGTTTTCAATGAAACCATTAAATGTTCTTCTCAGCTGAGTTCACTGAGACCAAACAGTGCTGAAAATTTAACTTTCCCTTCCCACTTTCAAACCTGTTACTTAAGTAACCATCCTGGACCATTCATTCCAAGTAAAAAAAAAAATTCCCCTGAAACTGGCTAAAAACCCCTGAAGCAGACACACCCACTGCAATCCAAAAGGACAAAAAGTAACTTCCTTCAATTGTGGAGTAGAGATAAGGTACCAGTTAGAAAACACTCAAATACAATTTATTTTAATGATAGCAAAATGTTTCACATACCCTCCAGCAATAACCCTCAAATGATCAACCTTCACCGCCTTTACTTCAGTAGTTCCTTGCTCCAGGGCTGTTCCCAAAGCCAATTTAATTCTTCCCATGAGCTGTCTTCCCTTCAATGATACCTTTCCCTCCCTATGCTTAAAACACACGCCAGTGGTATTTCTGTCAATCCCTGCCTGACCTGCTGACGAAACATCAGAAACCATCTCTTATCAGATCTGTCCACAAGCCACCCAAACCATTACAAGATTTTCTCCCAGTAAAGGCTGGGATGAAAGCCAATGGCATTGTCAGCATGAACTGGGACACGGAGGAAGTCAGTGCAAGATGGGACGTCTCAAACTGAGGCACGGCTCACCATCACGAGCGATAAATGAAAACAGAAGTCCTTTCTCCTCTGGGAGCCATTTATTTTCATAAGCCATGAAGCCTGATTTTAAATTGTTCTGAGTCACAGTCGGATCCACACTTCAAGGCATGCAAGATGATTAATATCGGTTGAGAACAAGGCATTATTTTGAGCTTCAGAAAACATAGCAATGTGAGGAAACTAGACCTGGAGACACCCAAGAAAGGGATAGATCTGGTTATAGTTCAATTTCTTGCCTACAACTAGGGTCCTAAAGAGGCTTCCTTACTCCTGTGCGTATCAAAACCCCAGTGAGAGTTTGCTGTGTAGCGCAGACCCCACCTCAACACCCTGATCTGGGCATCCTTCCCACTGAGCACAGCGACTGGAGCCGCTGCCCTGCCCAGCACCGATGAGGAACCCACCAGCTTCTGAGCCCAGCACAGTTATGGATTTAAACCCTCTGAGGCCTTACATGCAGGCAGCAATGAGAACAGCTCTGTCTAGGTGTTCCTAAAATCCTCACCGTGGCATCACTAGAAAGACAATCCTGGTCATGTTTCTAATGCAGAGGGTTGTGCCGGTTAACCCAAGCTGCTGCTAAATTTCACGTGGAAAAGTCCAAGAGCAGGACAAACTGCAGCTGAAAAACACCGTTATAAGGACTTCACTTAGGAAGACTGATGGGAGCCCAGGAATTTTAATTGCACCACACATTATATTTCCCCACTATTTAAATGATTATTTGCATATAATTTATTTCAATTATTTTCATGCCTTTCATAGAAGTGAGGGCGTTTTATTAAAAGGTAAAATAAATACTATTTCACACAAAGCAATTTTACAGGAACCTCACAGTGAATTAATTTCAAGTCAATATAATGAACCACAAAATAAAAATTGCCCTATAAATAATGAAGTCCCTCAGTCTTCCCATGCCACCCCATTCCAATAATCATACTGGTTCACTAAATACTACAGTAATTTCCACCATTCAAATTTACCAGAATGCAACCGTTTCATTTACACACACAAATGTCCACAGAACATGAGAGCAGACATCCAGCTGGCAGGGCAGTCAGAAAGTCACCGTTTTCAGGTCTGTTTTGACAATATTAAAAATGTTACAATTTCTCCACTTCAAAATACACATTGTGAAAATGTATTTTAAAAAAAAAAAAAAGTTCAAGCTAGAATGATTCAAGGATCAAAAAAAAAAAAAAAGTCTTGCCCTGCTCCTCCTGATCTGTTCTCAACTGATTTTTGTCATAAAACTTCTAACAATGATCTTAAAGAAAATCATCATACTAACAGTAGGGTCAGAACATAGAAATTGGTGGATGCTCCACACCACTGAGAATCTGGTTTGGTGTCAGACTTGGATAAAGTTGAATGGGTTTGGGGAACGGGTTGCTAAATTGGAAATGGATGAAGAATGAGTTGTTTTTACTGAGGAAAGCCAACACTGGAGAGGCAGGGGACAGGTCTTGAGGTAACATTACTACCACCAAAACCAATTTTGCTCAGGCAATAAGGAGGGGTTTGAGTGGAAAACAGCACAGCCATTATTTTATGGTTTTTTTGCTAAACTAACAAAAAAAATCCTGAATACATATTCATAAGATGAGAGATAGGTGGTGGTCAACTGAATAACTTGCAAATTTCAGTAAGTAAACACAGCAGAAAAACATCCAGCAGTCTACCTTAGAGTATTAAAAAACCAAAACCAAACAACAAAATAAAACATAAGAATTCTATTAAACCAGTCTGAAATATACCTGATACAATTTCTACATTTCTCCTTATTTCAACCAGCTTTATCATAACAAAGAGAAATACTGGCGTATATTTGTGGAACTATATTTAGTGGCACTTGCACCTTCTATTTTATTCTTGTTCCAATAGGTAAAGCCAGCGATCCTGCAAGAACAGAACACTTGTCACACAGCAGACACAATTACCTCGTTTAGGCCACTAGTAACCAATTTTGAGAGATTCTTGTCTATGTTTCCCGTGAAAATAGATTCAAAACATTCTTCAGTATACTGGGATTCTGTTTGCTTAACAGGCAATAAATTACTCTCTGACTTTTGGATTTAAATCCAGACTATGATTCTGCTCCTTAGCAGCTTAGAACTACACTGCACAAAAAAGTTTGTTTTTTTTTCATTTTCAGAATTTTACTGAGACACAGTCACTGTTTTAAAATAAATAAATAAATAACCAATCGAACAAAAAAAGGCCACTAAAAAAACCTCAAGTCCCACTTTATCACAAGCATTTGTGACCTTTCAAGGCCAAATCCTGCAGGTGTGTGAGGAGACAAAAACCTTCTAAAATTTGGAGATCCCCCTACAACTATCCCAACAACACAGGGAGCTCCCCACTGCTGGGATAACACTTGCTCTGCAGATGCAGCTCTCTCTTCCACCAGCCCAGTACACACCATCTGAACAGAAGTGTAATTAATGGCCTGATGCAAGGCTTTTCCTAGTTATGTCTAGCCTGTCCTGCTTTTCAACAAGCACAAGGAGATAAAAATCCTAAAACACTGAATATTGTCATACAACTACGTCCTTTTGAAAATACATTTAAAAAAGTCTCCCATCATTCCAGTGCCACTGCTAATTTCATTTGCCTTGCTTTTAGCCCTCACTCCACTGCTCTCCTTCCTAGCTCTGAGATTTATTAACTTGAAAAAACGTGATTTCAGTGTTTCTACTACAGCAATGCTCAGCAGATGTCTCACATCTCTATTTATACAACTCTAGAACTGGTAATAAACATGATTTTCCTATTGCCACACTACATTTTTTAATGAGACATCATTCCTCGTCTCTGTTTACCAAGAATTACGTTGGCCAACAACGAAGTCCTTCTCCCACATTATTACAGCACATAACAAGGGTTTGGAAGGCTGAGTGGAAACTTGTGGCTATACATGAAGGAATCCTTAATGGCTAAAGATTGCCATCCTCCTCTCTGTGCCTGCAGACAGCAGGGATCCTCAGAGGTGTGCAGGAAGGTATCTGAGGGGAGGGAGACGCCTGGGAAGGCATCAGGCATAAACACCCAGACTTTCAGAGCTTATTTCCACCCAGATCCCAACCACGGTGACTTTCACAGGGCTGTGCCAAAGACATTTGTCCAAGACCGAGCGTGTGGTTCCTAGATGACGTCAGATGTCCGGGCAGTCAGCCAGCTTCCTATGGAAGTGATTTCAATATTGCTGAACTTCAATCTAATTGTATTTATCATATGATTACTTATGTAAGGAGCCAGCAGCTTGTACAGGTAACCTGTATTCTTGAATCTAATAAAATAAAGTATGTTTTGAAAATACAAAGAAAGAGATAGATAGAGCTAACCAGAAATAATATTAAAGTTTCATGCCTTCCTTTAAAGCCACTTACTCCAGAAAGGAACAGATGTTAGCCAAGACAAATACCATCCTTGCTCAACTGGGACTTTGAAAGCCTGATGCAAAGTACAGTATTTTCTCACCTGCAAATTTACAATTGTTCCATACCTATAATTATACACTAAAAGTAAAGTTTTGCCCCTTCTACTCATGCTTCATAGCAGGTTCTCACTGCCCCAAGGTTTTGCACAAAATTTGTTCATTTATTCGATTTGTGACCTTTCTCTTAAAATTTTTGTGTAACACACAAAAATCTTCATTCAACCCACCAAAAAGCCAAATAAATTTGAAGACAGCTATGCCACATTCTGAAATGACCATTTCTCCTCCCAGACAATGTAACATCAGTAACTCCATGCATACTTTGCTTTCTCTGTACCCCTTCCCTACTGCACAATTTTTTCACTGAAGTTCTACCTGCACACAATAAGGCACAATGAAGCCCCAGAACACTGATGGGTCCCTGTCCCCCAGGCAGTGCCACGTCAGGTGGCTGTGTCCTTGTGACCCTAAATCAGTTGATTGTTAACAGAAAGAACAAGGAAGCTGCTGAAGTTCCCACCACATTAAAGCAGGGCACTGAACTCAGGCATTCATGGAATCAGTGCTCCAAAGGGAAGAGCAGGACAGAGAATTAATGCTACCTCTCCTCTTCCTCTACACTCTTATGGCCGTGGTCTTCTCTTCCAGTCCTCTAAAAGGAAATATTCCTTTATAACACTCTAGTTCAGATTTCAGATTCTGGCAGGGTGTTTCCAAGGTCTTTGCTGACCTTTCTGATCATCCCTCTCTCCTAAATAACAGCTCAGAAGTTCAGTGACAAACAACAACAAAGAACAGCAGAAAAGGCTCCGTCCTTCAGCAGCGATTTCAAGATTCACTGTGTGTCTGAAGGACTGTGATAACCATGAGCAAATTCCATTTCCGTTCACTGCAAATCTCAAAACTTTTCTATGGAAATCTCCCATTTGTTTCCATAAATTAAATTTGGATCATTCTCTAAAAATATAAATAGGAAACACAATATTAAAAAAATCCCAAAACCTACACACACAAAACAAATTTTCCTCTGTGGCACTTTTTTGGACAGGATGTATTTGCAGCAGTGTTAATCACTCATCACGATGAAGTGTACAGTGCAAAAAGCACATGTGAAGTGCTTGAAAGCATTCTGAAATTTTGGAGAAAAGTGTTTGTTAAAAGTGTTTTGTCATAATTTGTTAGGTATGGCAGAAATGTTAGGTAGCATTGCTGTATTTTATTTCAAAGCCTGTTCTGCTATCTTTACACTTTTGCCTGCATACCAATTAATGTCTTTTTTGTCATTTATGGCTTTTTAATAGTACACACAACCTCTCCACAGTAAGTGGTTCACCAGCCTGAACAGTCTATTAGAAATGCAAAAACTAAGGTTGCCTATGTCAGATTTATGTTTTACAGAATAGCCCTCCCAACATTAAAAAAAACCCCAAACCAACAAAACAAATCCAAAACAAAACCAAACCAAAAATATCCCCTGCTGACACAAAGATCACATCTTTGCCAAACTTCAAGCACATGTTCTCAAACAGGAAATAAGGCTTTTCAAGAAAAAATTTTAGTAGGTAAAAAAAAAAAACAACAAAAAACAATTGACTAGCTTTTCTCGTTGCTGTTATTGCAAAGCTGACCTATTCCAGATAATTTGGCAAGAAAAGGGAGCCTACTCAATACAAACCTTATCATGCAATGTTTTGGCCTACTTATAAAAAATTATTTGTGATCCAATTTCCTAAGCCGAGTTGTTTTTACAAAGCTTTTCCCCACTGCAACCACATTTCCACTGGGATCATGACCAGAAGTGATCACATAAACAACTGAGTTTCTGCAAGGGCCATGACCCCACTTGCAGCTTCCTTCGTCCATCCTAAGCCATCACGTCTGTGATGGAGGCAGAGGGATGGACAACCTTGTGCGCAGGAACAAAAAGTATTTTCAAGTTTTCTCAAAGGATTTTGTCAAGATTAGGCCCAAAACAAAGTCCCAAACCAAAGCAAACCCCTCCAAAAATTAGGAATCAAGATCTACAATTCCAGATTGGTTTTCACCTATGGAAAACACAAGCTGTGACAAGCCTTATTTTGGAAAATTTTAACACAAAACACCAACTCTGATGTTCAGCTGTTGCAGTTATTTTGGTGTTACCAGTGTGTGTGCATGGAGCAGCTCACACATATATTTATTGTCTGACTCCTCTGGTAAATTAGTGTAGTAATCTCTATGTGGTAGAGCCATCTTTTTTAATAACTATCAATAAACAGGGCTGCACAGCATTCCCCAAGACAATAATAGGATAGCAGATCCAAATACAGCTCTTTTAAAACAGTTCTTGGCTAAATAAGAAGCTAAGAAAAATACATCATGGGTATAGCTTAATCCTCAATCACCTCACAACAGGCACACAAAGGACACTTCACAGGTAAACACAGAACAGCAAGCATTTCAAAAATTGTCCGGTTTGGTTTATAATTGATTTTTTTTAAGCCACATTCTGCTTTTGACTTCAGATATTTTGGGACCAGTTACATAGGGGAAGGAAAAAAAAAAAGTCATTTTTAGCAATTTATAACTACACAGCCACACTCTTTTTAAGAGCAGGCCCAAGGCTGTGTGCACAGATCTAACTCTGCTTTCTCCACACATGCATTATGCAATGCAATGTGATAAATATGTAACCATGGAGGCACACACTGTGTTGCAAACAGGACACAGAGCTCCTCGGTGACCCAGGAGAAGGCAGGCTACACCATGTTCTAGCTGTGATTCCCTCCCCCCATTTCTTTTTCATAATGGTCCAACACTTGCTCTGCAGCCTTTTTATACCATCTCCTCTCTGAGGTATGTAAATAATTTAGTCAACAGCAATGCATTATGCAATTTATTTTCAGCCAACAGCACAGCCCTCGTTAGGTGCAATTCATGGGAAGAAGCAGTTAATTATGGTAATTCATCTGCAGACCTAGGTGAGCAATTTCAGTGTTATTCTGCTATACTACTTAACATGCATGTGCTGTATAAGAGCAGTTAAATGGCAACTTTCAAGGCTGACATCCCAAACCCTGATTCCCTAACAAGCTTTGAACCCGGGCTTAAGGCAGAGCTACAGTAAACAGGGCTTCTGGGAGGCGAAGGAGTCAATTTACACAAAACAACTTGCAAGCTCAGGGTTTAAGGTAGTCTAGTGAATAGACCTCTACCAGATCTTGGAAATAATTCTATGCTATTGTATTGCACTATTTGTGGAATGGTATGTGATCATATAATTAGAGATCATATAGTACATTCACACAAAGAATACTTTAGGGCTTGCCGGGGATGAGGGAGGGGACCTCTTTTAAAAAAGAAAATTACATTATCTGGAAATTCAGAGCTAATCGCAACAACGCAGAAATGTTACTAGAGAGCTTTTTCTTCACAAACTTTAGAAAAAAACCATTTCACATCTGATTTCTGCCTGAGGAAGAAATTGCTCCAAACAAAACTAGCTGAGGTTTGGAGTCATTAAGGTGTTAAAAGCCTAAATAAAGTATTCAGGAAAATAGACTGAAATATGTGCAAATATTAAAAATAATAATAAAAAAAGAAATCTAAACTGTAGCTCTATGGTTGCAATGACAGGGAGACAAAGACAGCATTTGGTTCAGAAGCAACACGGAAAGAAGTGCTTTGAACAGGTGTAGGAAGAATGCCACGGCTTTGGTGGCTAGATCTGAGGAGGGAACGAAGGGCAGGTCCCAGGGAGGGTGGCAGCTTCCTGGAGAAGGGCTGTGCTCTATTTAACCGCTGTGTTGAGGGGAAGGCTCCAGCCTCTTCTCCCGTTGACTCTGTCCAGAGGCCATCCCGACTGTCCTCCCTGTGTCCTCCCCCTGGGGTGACAGCCTCACCCGGGCACTCCACACCCGCCTCCCCGCAGCCTTGAGAGGAGAGCCCTTGATCTCGGGGCTGCTCTTCGCTGCACCTCACCTCCACCCTTGTGCAGCCCGTCTGCAGACTTCACAATCCGGCTGCTAAATGACCCAGCTTGCGTAACTTCCAAGAGCACAGAGCTACCGAAGGGCAGCCTTCTGCCAAATCCCTGCCCTCCCCCGGGAAGCACATTAAATCCTGCAAAAATCACTGAAGCTCCACTCGCTTTGGAGAACAGGCGCCCAACTCACACAGGTCTGCGTGTGCAGCGCCGGTCTTCAGCCACAAACCAAGCCTGGAAACCTGAAAACCCCTCCTTGATTAAAAGATTAAAGTCGCAAAAACTTCAAGAGAGTCACTGCTTTAATGACAGAAGGCACAGAATTTTAACATAAGCATCTTGAAGGTCTCAGCGGAGCACAGGCCCAAGAAGCACGGTCAGACAGACAATTTTAATTTAACCTTACATGTTTTGATAGAGCCACAGGACTAAAGCATTAGCGGTCTCTAGTTTGTTTATGACTGACTACATATGCTAGAATGTGCTCTGCCAAAACTCATTGCTAAAACAAAAACCAGCGTTCAAACGGCACAAGACTTCATAAACCAAATAAACAACACATTGCAAATATTTGAGGCTTCCAAGCAAAGGCTACTTCCATAAATTCCAGCATTTAAACTGGCAACAAAACATTTCAGACACTGAAACAAATGACTGGCTAAAAAAACCCTGTCTTCCTCATCATTTCAAATGGTTCATTTTTCTGTTATCCTGAAACATGCAGGGCACTCAAATTATAACTGAGCAAATATACATATCCCTTCCTATTTAAAACAAAAAAAAAATTGGAAACATTAAATTTAAATCTTTCTTCTTAACCCAGGACTAGAAAACTGTCAGCGCTGAAAATTAGTTTCACAGAGCCTTAATGCATCTGAAAATGGCTTATTTGCTACAAATGACAAGCAAATTCCGAACTAAAGAGAAACCCTTTCCCTCAACATGCACACTAATATTTTTCTTTCCTGAAGGTTGGATTACTTCCAGAGAACCTGAATTGACTTCAATGGAGCAATAATGTATTTCTTAGGAAGAACATGCAAACTGCCTCAGATCACAAGAAAATCGTTCAACCAAGAACGGGCTTCACTCAGCTCTTCTAAATATACCCAAGAATCACACTTAAAAGTGATATTTTTTTTTAAACAATCAGGGCTTGACTACACCAACAGCTATATCAGCAGATATATAGATATATATTACACTAAACAGGAATAAGACTCTTTCTGGAGTCATTCCAAAAAAAATGTGAGCATACTGCAAATTTCCACTTTTAACTTCAAGCCATGCTACCAGTGTGTGTAAATATATTTTTGCAAAGTTTAAGGTATTTATTAAAGTGCTAGCAGGACTTTATTTTCAAATTAACCAGAGAATACTTCTCAGGTTAGAGTACAGTGAAAATAAGAAAAGTCACCATACAGAAGTACAATTTATAATAGCAAAACCCAAATGTATACAACTTTAAGTACTACTCCCAAAGTGAAGAATTAAAGCGCTCCCTAAAATTTCATTTTTTCAGCAGATGAAAAATGTTCAAACAACGTACAAAAATAAGATAATTTAATGGTGAATGTCTGCTGCATCTGTGTCACAAGCACAGCTGTGACAGCCAGGCCCAAGATCTGCTTTAGGAGACACCAATACCAACAGGGAAAACATGCACCAGAAATCAATGTCCTCAGACCAGGAAAACACCACTGCCTCCCAGTAAAGCGCATTAAAAAAAAAAAAAATCATAAAAGCTTGTAAATTAGTTTATAGTTAAACTTATAAACAAGAATCATTTAGGAAGTTATAAAGGAAGACTCGCCCAAATGAAATTATATGCACATGACAAAGATTTATGTCTATTTTATGTGTGGATGAACCCTAGCAGTCAGTACAAGTCTGTACGTACAGTCTGGCTGAGCTATCAGCTTGCCCACCGCACTCTGTGAAGATTCTGCCTGATGGCAAAGGTGAGATAACAAGTTCACAGCCCACCCTTACCTAACCTAGACACGTTCACTCCTATGGTTCAGCCACAACCTTCACGGTAGCAACGCCGCTGTTTGTGGAGTCAGGCTGTAAACTGGTGCAGCAAAATTACCTGGACTTTAACCACCCCCCCACCAAAACAGCTGCTGGGTTTAACACGTCCTTCCAGAGATGATGTTTTTAGGACCAATAAACCTGCCTCAGCACAGCAGAGGACTCAGTATACAACACTAGAGGATAGAAACTTTTTTGTGCCTCTGCTCCATCAAGAACAGGGTCAGCTCAAGGGTCCCACCACTCCTTTTCCCACCTCCAGTGCTGGGACAAGTGGCTGCTTGTGTAGCTGTTCTCTAAAACCCATTCCTGAAGTGGCTCCACCAAGAAAGTTCCGCCTTTCCTCACTCCCAAAACTCTGCCAGGGTCCAGAAAAAGTGCAGGCATCTTAAAACTTCATATAAGGTTGCATTTCCACATTACTAAGGACACACACATGCCTAACTTTATGAACCACGTAGCCTAATTTCAACATGTCCTGGCACTAGGAGAAAATATTTCCAATGTGAAGGACCACATTCTATCCAACAGAAAAGAAAACTAAAAGACACACACAAAACCCATAAATAAAAATGGAGCACTTGCTTAAACTGAAAAGCAGAGACTGAAAAATTAAACAAAAGCCACTTTACACTGCTACACAGCCTTTCACCAGAAGATCTCAGGGCACTGAACTGGTCTGAAAAAGCTCCTGTTAAGTATTAAATCACTGGTGCATGGGTAAATTTGTTAATCCATTTGCTAAGGTCACACAGTGGCAGAAATAACAGATAATCCTGACACCAGCTTTCTGGCCTAATCATTATGTGGACAGAAAATCTTCAGTGATGTAAACGAAAAATAAAGTTAACACAGTTATCTGTTACATACTCATATATTAGGTCAACTCAGAAAAGCAAAATTGTCGGTATGGGGAGTGGAGGTGTGTCTCTGGGGATCCAGCACAGAGCTAGACAGGCCTGTGGAAATGTATAGAGAGAATTTATAACCAGAAAGTAATTCCATAATTCCCCCTATCAAGCAGTTCCTATGAAGGGACTGTGTAAGCAAACTGCAGTCATGCTCAAAAAAAAGTCTGAAAACCTTGAGCAGTAACCCACAGAATATATTCCATTGCTGTGTTACACCCACATTAGGACGCCAAAAGTTTGCCATTCATTCTGTATCAAAATTAAAGCAGCATTTTACAGACTGCCTGCAAGCCACCCAAACTGGAGAAGTTTTCCAATACCAGAGAGCAGATGGACACACAGCTGACACTGTCGACACACAGTCAAGATTGCTACGAGAATTTCTACCAGCTTGAAAGTTTCTACCACCTTTCGTGCCATTACATACAAAAGCATCTTGGTAATACCTACTGTGGAGCTCTGACAATTCAAGATCATTTTGGTAAACAGTCCTGTGTAGGTATAAAACACACTGCAAGCACCAGTTTCCAAAGAAAAAAGCAAGACTATAAGCTGATTAAAAAAAAAAAAAGAAAAAAAGCAAACCAAACAAAAAAATAATAAAACACCCAAACCACAACCACATTTATTCTACAGATTAAAAATACTGGACCAGACAATAAGCTACACTGGCACTGTTAAGATGTACTAAAAACAACAACATAATAAAAATCACTGTAGGCAGGGAAGACTAATCCTTCTGCTCTTCCTTAAGCAAAACTCACAGCAATTTCAATGGAATTCTCCCCCAGATATGGCTGGATGACTACATCCACAGCCTACACGTGCCAAGTCTGCTCCTGCAGCCAGTCTCTACTGCATCCATCTTAGTTACACTACACATATCCCGATTTACAGGCATTTATAAATGGCATGAGTAATTTAGAGGTGATCCACACAACTGTGACTTCAGTAGAGATGAGATTCACTATTATCATCTCAAGTGTCATGAGCTTTGTGGTAAAGGACTTACACCTGGAAGACTTTCAAGCAAAAATCTTTTACTGACTTTCTCAAAAGCACATTTTGCATTCTCTCTGTCCCAAGCACATCCACTCCGGAGCCAGAACACAAGCCTGCTATCCACAGGTTTTGCTGGGCAACGAGGTAGGAGAGAGTTTATGATCCATTAAGTCACTTGTGTTTATTTTCTTAGGTTCTGGACAACAAGTCATGAAACAAAAAAGGTGCTTAAATATCAAGCAAGAGAGTATTTTATCATGCAGTTTCTAGATGTGAAGTCTTTAAAGACAAACGTCTAAACCCCGAAGTCGCAGTTCCACACAGGACAAAGGCGCCTGTGCGCACGTCCCAGCTCGCAGCCTCAAAGCCGTGTTTGTTCACCCAGAACAATGGGGCATGTGACTTGTCAACACTACCCACAATAAAAACAATAAGATAAGGCTGCCACTGATTTCACGATGACTGACTTTGTTTTTGCTAATTTTAAGTCACAATGTCAATAAAAACTTCTTGCATAAAACGCCTTATTTTAAAAAGCCCAAAGCCAACCCCACCTTTCACTGAGGTTTTCACTCCAACTTCCTTAGCTTTTCATGTCTGTACTAAATGCTCACACCAACTCCCTCCAAAGCCTCCCTCTGACTTCATCAAGAGTTGGATCAATGCTATATGCCTAAAGCCAAGATTATTTTTATCAAATGAAAGCACTGCCAAAATGTGTCCTCTGCATTTCCTGCCCTGTGTGCCCATCCCAGCCACCCCTGTGCCCGCAGGCAGGCCCCTCGCTCACCTCCTGCTTGCAGCCAGTGGCACACACAGGAAAATGAGACTTCCCCAGCAGGTTTTGCTCTGCCACTGACTCAGGCTACATCATCCAAACCCATTCAACCTCTCCAGTTCAAGAGGGCCACCTAGGACCAAGTCCTGCATATAAACTTAACTAACGTTAGGAAAAAATGGAAGAACGCAGAGAAAAACCCAAAGAACAGAAACAAAAAGGCACCAATTTGATTTAAAGGACTGACAAGAGAACAGATGGGGAGAATGCAAAAGAAAAGTCCAAAATAACAAAAAGAAGAGAGAAAGCCCAGGGGAAAAAAAATAAAAAAAAACAGGCAGGGAATGATTAGAAAAATCAAATAAAGCCTTAGGAAAGGGTAAGAATAAAATGATGCAACTGTCAGGATGGACACGAAACACTCCAGTTCACTAATTTGTCACTTTCCCGCTACAGCACGGACAAGGAAGCAGAGCCAAGAGGAAGAGAAGGCAGAGCCTGACACTTGGAAGGGGTTAATTCAGAAAGAAAAAAGCAGCACAGTCTTACACCACTTGTCTTTTTATCACACAGGGAGGCTTGGGGGGTTATTTTAATTACACAGAACAGCAGTAGGCCCAACAGCACCAGATTAACAAATACAAGCACACGGAAGTACATTGCAGTTCCAAACTTTCACCATTTAGAAGAACATTAACACAAATGAAAACTGACTAACCTGATCTCTGAATGTGTTTTTAAAACCCGTGCATTTCTTTCATTTCACCTCGAAAACACTCTGTTCTGCAAGCACAAAGTTACAGGCCACAACTGGAAAAGTGAGAGGCACATTAAGCACATAAATGAAATTTCACGTATTCTAACATCATCAGTGGAGCTTTCTGGAGCTCTGCAGCAGTGTCCAACATACACAAGCCTTGCTGTTGGCACAACAGAGAATCTCAGCCTACATAAGGGACGTTCTCCTAGCCGGAGTCTGACACTGCATTTCACATACCCTCCGAGCCTCACGTATGAAGTCACCCGTAGCGTCAAAGAGCGAGTCAAAACACATCGAGAGTGTTTTCCCTGGCTACCTCTGAAAGTTTCCATCCCTTTATCTTTCATGTATTTTTTTTTAATTCTTCCCACCATTTCTGTCGACACACACAGGCTCTCTAAAAGTCCAGCTTTGTGCCCCGGTTCACCAAGCAGTGAGTATCCCTCTAACACGGGACCCCAGCTGTGTTCCAGGCACTGGGACAAGAGGAAACTGATGGGAAAATTGAGTTTGGTGCTTTCACAACCAGCCCACAGAAACACACAGAGAGAGGGTTAATCTATTAAGAAGACAAAAGCAATGCCCATCTTACCAGAAAATAATACACCCGGGAGGGCTGTGGTGCCCAGGCACCTCAATGGGATGACCCAATGGTCAAGGTGGGCCTTTTTGTCTTAATAGAAGAGACTCTTAAACTTAATTGCTAATGTATTTAATGTGCATTATATGTACTGTAAGAAAGAATCTTACAAAGGGCCTTGATGAACTAGGAATAACTAATCCATATCAAAATAACCTTGCACGTGTAGACAGCAGAAGAACCAACTAACATGGACTTTGCCAACAGCAAGATAAACACATTGATATTTCTAACATAATCAAAGGCCATTCACAATCTGCCCTGGAAGACATTCACAGAAATACAAAGCATTTTTCTTACAACTCAAACAACTGTGACAAATATTTACTATAATGGCAAAAGCTGTTAAAAAAAAAAAAAAGAAAAAT
This sequence comes from Cnemophilus loriae, assembly GCA_013397755.1. NCBI lineage: Eukaryota > Metazoa > Chordata > Aves > Passeriformes > Corvidae > Cnemophilus > Cnemophilus loriae. Next base: position 468,736 of record VZTF01004915.1, on the reverse strand, counting down.
AAGTTGGTTTCTATTAATCAGCTACATTTAGATATCCGTTCCTGCTATCAGATCAAGCTCACCAAAACTGCTTAGTAGGCTGTTTCACTGTATTTGTGTTCAAATTTTATCACAACTCAACATATTGAAGTTTCATATTGCTGACTTTTTTTCATGCCCACAATGCTAGATACTTACAGTCTAAACAAGACACCAGATTGTGAAATTTAGTTGTGCATTCGAAATAAAGCAGAAAATCAGGTACCATGTCGGCATCAGGAAAACATTCATGTTGTTTAGCAAGTACAGACCCCACTTCTATAAACCCCAGATTTGTTGCACTAGCAATGGGAAACAGCTGATCCATTGCTACACAAGATATGTTTCTAGCACAATTTATTTGATGTCGGCATTAATAGATGGTTTGACAACACTGTCCCTCATTTTTCTCCATCCACATCCGTGCTAACTTTGCTTTATAAGTACATTAAAAAGTATTAAATCTGAACAAATATAACCCCAAAGTAAATACATTACAGAATCACAAAGCTCATCATGGCAAAAATACGTATTTTTACAAAGCACTTCCCAATTAAAATTTATCTCCAAGAGTCTGTTTTTAGGAAAGTGTGTTTGTGTTGATATCCAAGCAGAAATTTCTGCACCAGAGAAGAATGTGGACACCCATACAAAAATTAGTGGTGATTCATTGTTTAACAGTTGTCTTCCCTTTACAGCACACCGCAGGCTGAAGGACACGTTGCCAAACTGAGAGCACCAATACTTCCTTTAACCTAATATAGGACAAATAAATACACTTCAACAGCTTCTAAATCTTGCACGTCCTACTTTTTTGACCCAGATCTCTTGTTATTTCCCCCATAGGTCTATGTAATATCTAAACTATTTTTTCCCCACAAATTTAGACATAACCTAAAAGAGGAAAAGTTCTCATGCTTACTGTGAGCTAGAGAGACCTGGAAGCAGGGGGGGAGGGTCAGACTCACTCATCTCTCTTAAGATCAATTGGTATTTTAAGGTAAGATCCTCCCTCAGCTGCTGAAATTAATGGCAAAAACACCCAATTGTCCAAGAGGACTAAGTTAGACCAATATCAATAATAAATGAAAAATAACGACATCTTTTTAATACTATTTTTACAACACAAAACTGTATTTTCAGAAGTCATGCTGACACTCGAGCATGAATCAGTCTGTCCAAAAACCACTAAAGAGCTATGAAATTTGTTATTCCACTCCTCGGCCAGCCTGGGCAACTTATTCCAGGAAATCAAACTGTCTCCTCCTTGCCTGGTACTTTTAGGGAACCATCAGGGGACTGAAATCCATCTCACGTGTGCTTGCCATCCGTGATTCCCCACTCAGTTTGCTGGCGATAGGTCACCCACGTGAAGAGCCTGAACTTTTAACATTGTTAATGTCAAACGGATGCAACTTTTAGGTTCTATTTAGGGCTCTAGACCTTGACAATGTCTGTGGTTTTGGCACTGGGCACAGTATTTAGCACTACGTTTTCACAAACAGTAAATATTTGACCCTTAACTTGTAACCTTGGAAAAATGCTCCAGGAATAGGCAGCACGGAGATCTTTTCTGTAGCTCTCTGGTCACCACCAACAGCCATGTAGCTGTGCACAGAGCGAAGTTTCCACTTTCACAGTTCCAATTCATAAAAATCTACCATCGGCCTGACGTCAGTGGGGTGTGAGGGAGCTCTGCGTGCAGCCGGAGAAGCGACTGAACCATTCCCCAAACCCACAAAGTGTTAAAAGGAGCACCAGCATTACCATAGGGACAGCTGCTCGCCTGCCCTGCCAGGCTGGCAAAACTATTGCCCCGCTGAAGGGGAAGGGAAGGTCTACTACTCACACCCCACCAGCTAAAACTTCCAGCAACGCACCTCCAGCGATCCAAAATGACACCCAGCGTGTCTGCATATGGCACACGGTTATAGAGAGAGTGTCTGTAACACACTGACATCGAACAGAGACTGAACAGAGCCTCAGATCATAAAACAAAAAAACCCACACAACTGTTTTCTCTGGATGATTCTGATTTTTTACTGCCAGACATTACTAGTAAGCAAGATTGCTCCTCTGCAACATGGAGACTTCAGAATTACAACAATAAACACAAGTCAGAGCACACAACATAGCCTTTTACTAATACTGCTCCCAGGAACAGAAACTACACCCTCACGGGAGTTTGCAAAAGCCAGCAAACCACACACAAGAGTTGATTTTTAGAAATGCTAAGCACACACAGAGACTGCCAACTTCACATGCAACTGCGGGGACTCAGCATCTTTGAAAATAAGACTATTAATATCTTACTTTAGAGATGCAGATGCCAGTTTACACTCTTCTTAAGAGGAGTCATGCTTGCACCAAGCACAACTACAGTACAAATTCAGGGGCCAGATCGCCACTGCCACCACACCGAGCAGCTCCTAGAGGTGATACAGGAGCACCACAAGATACACAAAGCACCACAAAAGGCCATGGGCAGGCACTGAACCACACAGCCAGGCTGACACCCAATCTGCCTGCATTACTCATCCTCAAAAAATGGCGTGTTAGGCTGATAGCATACCTAGGTGTGTTGCTTCTGGTATTCCAGCTAACATGTTCCAAAGGACCTCAGTATCTCCACGTAGCAGTGAGTTAGGCCACGCACAATTACATTCAAAGTAAAAGGAGACTCTTTGAAAGATGTTGCATATATTGGCCAAGACAATTTCGTAACGCTCCTCCTCATCACTTCGGAGCTTCTTTCAGTAGGTTCTTCAGAAAGCTACACCAATTCACCAGACCTTTTGATCACTACTTCTACAGGTAAGGAAATATGCTCAAAAGTCTTCCCTGCAATCAGCCCATCCAAGAAAGCAAGTGAGCAGGGGTCAGCTGCAACACCAGCAATTCCACTCCTTGGCTAGCCAAGCCAGCAAAACCCTACACACCCAACCCAACCAGTGTGCGCATTTTCCCCTGCAACTACATGACCTCCAGCTTGGAATGACCACTTCTTATCAAGGAAGATTTTTTTTAAGGCTACTTATCAATATAAAAAGGTAAGTCTAAAGGATGTCACAGAAGGCAGTGGTAAAGTATCAAAGATCAAGGTTTCAGAGTGTTAGCTGAGTTATGGTTCTGTAGATCCTTCAGCACCAAAGGAACATTGAACCTGAGCTCAGACAAGGCCACTGAAACTCTAGGGCATTTTGTACAAACAAGTTCAGCTTGTTTTCATTATGACAATGAAGGAAAGCGCCTTCTCATCTTGGATTAGATACCACAAGACGGAACCCTAAGAAGTTCTCCACAGTTTTCACACAAATTGGCAGAGTGATCTCCAGACCAGACTTCCAAACCATTTCACTCAAGCGATCAACTCTCCCAAAGTGACAGCTATGCTACCTCATTTTCACTGCTTCTTACCTCCATTTAGCTAATTCAATTTTGCAAAATTAAAAGAAAGCCAATATATTCCCCTACAATTTCATATCAAAAGATATTCCTTATTCCTCATTTCATTGTCACACTTTATCTCGGAGGAAACCAATTATGGGATGAATAAAGCAGTCTCCATCTACTCTGCTCGGGATCACTAGATGAGCCTTTTTTTTTTGTAAAGTCACTTGTCATTAAGCGACTTTACAGAAATTAAGTCTATCTAACTTCATACTTCAGCACTTAAACTGTGCACATTTGGGACAGGGGTAGCTAAATCAATAGCAGGAACATAGAAATAGTTTCTTCATCACCTGTTAATTTGAAGCTACTACATTAATGCAGCAATGCAACTCAAAAACAGAGAAGAGCTGTCAATCATAGTTCCTAATGGGAAGCTACTGACACTTCTTCACCTAACACAAACACTTAAATTTGTATTTAAAAATGAGCATGCAATGAGCATATTCTCAGAGCAGTTACTTTTTTGCAGGAGCCAACCATGCATAATTACAGAGTGTGCACACATACACTTTCACTTCTCTCCCAACCTGCAGCTACTTGCATGAGCTGATGTTTAGGGCATTAAATACAGTCATTATTACACCCTGAACTCTGGGTGCATGCATGTGCAAATACACACCCAGTGAGGATGGTCAGCACACAGACCAGTATCACGCCACTCAATATAAACAATGTGAATTAGATTATGAATGAGACACACTTGGGTACAATGCATTTCAGTATCACAACACTGCAGTACCTACACAACACCGACCTTCAGCACATCCTGCCCTTGCCCTCCTCTCCAAAGCAGAGACCAGACCACTTTACCACCACCCTACCCCAGCTGGGAAGGGGAAGAACTAGCAGGAGGTTTGTGTCTGTCTCTCCTCTGCTTGCCAGCAGTGTCCTCGCCAGCAAGGTGTCAGAATTCACACAGGCACCACGATCCTCAGCAGCTGTGGGACCAGGAGGACAGAAGAGAGCTGTTAAGCAAGCAAAAACTGGCGGGGGAGGGTGTGACTTGGGACTATTACTTGGGACTCCCAATGAGCAAAGGAATTAGTGATGAAAAGGTGTCACACTTGCCACTACATCAGCCTCACCAAAACACTTTACAGTGCTGTGACACCAAAACAGCATCAGTGTAAAGAAAGATTCACATCCTACTGCCCACCACTAATACAAAACACACCCAACTTCTGAGAGCAACTGCACAGACAGCTGCAGAGCTTATTCAGCTGAACGAGACCGCTGATGTTCACAAAGTTGTGTGTTTTACAGGACTTCCTGACTTCTGCACGATTATATCCTTGTAGGATGTGGGTCTTTACTGCCACTACAAAACTTATAACAGCAAACACATTCTGATTCAAATGTGAAGTCCACGTTCAATTAAATTCCAGACCAAAGTCAAGTTAGGTAAAATAACTCAGGTTGCTTCACATTATTCAGATCTGTTCTTCCTAACTTAAAACTACTATCTGAAAACAACATTATCAGCAATTTTGGCCATTTTCCCTAATCCATCCAGAGGCTCTTTACGCTTAGGGCTGTAGCACTTTTTAGCATCAAACTCTTTCATGATGGGAAAATGACTATGAAGTATTGCTGTTGGGTACTTAGTGCTTATACCCTGCCTTACAACTTCAAAGCGTTACACAAACATCAATAATTACCATATATAGAGTAAAACCGAAAGAAGTATTCATATTAAAAAAGAAACTCACAAGAAAAAAAAAATCTTAACTACCTGTTTGAAGGTGGAAGAAAGCTTAAGCAACAGAATCTTCTGTAATTATTGTGTTCTTTATGCTACACACTACGTGTGTGTAGCTGTGCACGTTCAAACAAACAAAAACTATAAACTCTTTCACAGTCTTAAAAATAAATTATAAAGCTCAAAAGCCAAACCCCAAATCCTTTCACACATTTAAATTACATTTCCTTCTCCTTTCCTCAAGGAATGGGAGCTAAATGTTCTCCAGGTGTTCCCAATAACAGTTTGGGAGGCAGGCCACCACACTCCCAAGACACAGTACCAGAATACACAGTTCTCATGCAGAAAAATCCAACTTCACCCAAGAAAAGTTAAGACAGCAACAGTGTACCAGCTCAGGTGACCTTAGGTAAATAATACAAAATGTTACCATTCCATTAGACCTTGATCAAAAGCAAAAAAAAAAAAAACAACCCTCCAAAAAAACCACTAGAGAAAACCACAGAAAGTTTGTTACAATCAATTACAGGGCACCACCTGCGCCCTAAGCACCATCACCAGCCCCCTTTTTCAATGGGTAAGGGGAAAAAACCCTTCACAGCTCATCCACAAACTCATACCCACTCGCTTAAATTTAATGAAACACACAGAAGCTTGCAGGTCCAGTCCTCATTCGCGAGTATTCTGAAGAGCCCGCTAACACATGCGTCCTAAAGAAGGCCCCAAACCCAGCAGAAGCCTCACATGGACCAGCCTTCAGATTACTCAGAGCAAGATGAGGGCACGAAACTGCCCAAAATCTCAGGTACAACCAAACTCCAAACACCAATTTCGCAAACGGTGCCCTCGCTGCCAAAGGAGCACAACTCACAACACCCAAAGGGTAGAGACCACCAACAGCAAACAACCTGGTTAATGCACACAACGTGCTCAGACATTTATTTTAGCACCAAAGGACAGGAAAGCGAGTCAGACAAGCCCACAACACTCTTATTTTTACGCAACAAAGACCTGGTTCTCCTGATCATGCCTCCCATGCCTTAACAATAAGGAAGGAATATGTTTTGTGATCCCCTCCCCCATAAATCAGTTAGGAATTTGATTTACACAGACAGGAAAACGAGGAAGTTGAGCACACTGGAGAGTAGTAAAAACTTCACCAGCAAACTTCACTTTCCTACACAGCGACCTACAAACCAAACTTTCCTCCAGACTCACGTGTCATCTGCAGCAACCAGCCCCTGCCATAAAGCACAGACAAAGTTTTGCTGTTCTGGGGGTAAAGACAAGCGAGGGAGAGACTCTTATTCTGTCAAGCTGCCTTAAAAGGAAATTCGGTGATGAAAGATTAAATTCACCTGGAACAACACGATAAATTTTAACCCTTTCGAGGGTACAACAATAACAAGCCACATATTTCAGGACTTAAATCTTCCACCAAGAAAACAGTACACATTGCATCAACCGTGCGAGCCCGTCTAATCGATGCAACACACAATTTACACCAGGGTTTCGGACAGGGATAAGCCCTGGGAAAGAGAGACGCTGTGAAATGGGAAAATAAAAGCTTATTTTATGCCCCGAACCAGGCCAGCTCCCTGCCACCGCGGGGTATTGCATGTTCCGCCCTGAACTTCGCCGGAAAACTGATCAATAACTTGGCTCTGGGGGGAGAAACATCGGGAACGGCCCGGGGGGGTGGGGGTGTATCCCCTTCCGAGGAATGGCCGGGTCGGGATGGGGGAGAACTCCGGGGAGTGGGGGAGGGGCAGGGCCTCCCC
>VZTF01004915.1:429045-460286 GCA_013397755.1 Cnemophilus loriae | reverse complement strand
AAAGGGAGGGAAGGGAAGGGGAGGCCGCCCGGGCACGGCGGGCCCCGGGCCGCGGAGCTTTTCTAGGAAAGGCATTAAACTGCGCTGCCAACAGAGCTTATGTAAATGCAGGACGTAACATGGTGGTTTTGCCTCTCTCCTCGCAGCCCGTCGCGGTTGGCGATGGCACCTGGCACCGGGATCCAGCCCCGCGTGGGCGCCCCGCTACCGCCTCTGCCCTCTCATTTCATTTAATGAAAATAATCCTCTGCAGCAGTAATGCAATGTCCTGCCTCGGTGCTGCTCATTTTTAGAATCGAAATGCTGTTTGTCATCTATATGGCCGCATTGTTTGTTTTTGAAAGCGGGCTTCGTTAATCAAAACCACATTCGTCACCAGGCAGCCCTTTCCATCTTAAAATGGTTTTGCAACAGCATTTCACACTCTTGGGCGATGGTCCAGCACTCTCATGTCCGGACATTGGCACCGGTGCAGAATCCCAGTGACCACAAACCCTGCACGGATCCTATGGCAACATCCGATGTCAGCCCAGCTCATTCCAAAGGCTGGCCATGCACCCCAGCCCAGCTCTGGTGCTGCTCAGACAGGGCATCCACATCACCACACAGTCTCAGAACTTGATTTCACTGCAGCTGGCAGTGGATAAAGGATAAAGAGATGGCCATGAATGTAGTGCTTTTTTTTTTTTTTTTCATGGCTAGAGGTTGGCGTTGCCAGAGAATTCTGCTAGTCCTAAGGCACCAGTTCTGGATTTTACTTTCAGTCTAACACCTGGGACATACCATAGGCAGATTTTTGCCTACCTGAGCATCATCGCACAAGCAGATGAGGCCCATCAACTCTACAAAGCCTTGGGTGGGTCTCTGGGTGTAAGATCCTCTCACAGTACTCATTTTCTTCAGGGTCAAGCCCATGCATTTTTCCTTCCTTTATGAAGAAAAATATTTAAATACTTGCAGAAAGCAGGGGGGGTTTTGTTTGGGGTTTTTTTGGTTCTGTTTGGTTTTTTTTTTGTTGTTGTTTTGTTTGTTTTTTTTTTTGTTTGGTTTGGTTTGGTTTGGTTTTTTTGCATTGCAAAATTATTTAATTCTGAGAAAACCCCGGCCCTTCAGACCATTTGCTTGAAGAGGCCAGACTTATTCAAGAAAACCTAAATCTCTCTAGAAAGCCAGGAAGCATATTTGTAATTGCAAATCACTTGGTGTCCAGCATTTATTTCTGTAATTATTTTGGTGGCCCAAGCGGGCAACTTTCCCTTCTCGCTAATGGTGTGTAGGCTGTCGGCTTTAGGTATGTAAAGAGGCGATAATTTTGAAGACTGTATCCAATCCAATCCCAAAATTTGCTTAAAGTCAAGAAGTTTAGGAGGGGAAGAAAACGTGGCAAGGCATTCATTAACACATTCATGCATTATAATCTTAGATCTGTCCATGCTTCTAAAGGAGTTTGACGTCTTGATACTCAGGTTTATTTCCCAGGTGAAAGAAGATAAGCAGTAACAATGTGTGGAGGAAGGGGAATGGGAATATGCACGTAGCCTAAGGCAAGAGGAAAGGGAGCTCTTCTGGGGACTGAGGGACAGCAGGGGCCTAAAGAAGGATATGTGAGAAGTCCATGGAATGGGAGTGAGAGGTGTGACGTTCAGAAAGCTTGTGTGAGAAACGAGGAAGGGGGAATCCCTGAAGTGTGTGTTGTTTGGCCCTCAGGAACTACAAACACTGTCTTCCCATCCATCTGCCGAGCAGTGACAGCGTGCTGAGCTGAAGTCATCTGGCTGAAGGTTTCCGTGGTCTGGTGTTCTCCAAATGTTCAGTCATGGCTCTGGGGTGCCAGGCTCTCTTTTTTAACATGATGACGTGCTCAACTGGGCAATTTCCCAAGGAGAAGTTCAGCTCTGCCGGATCTACAAAATGCATTCTGGCAGATTTATGCTTTAATAGTTGTCCCCCATCCGTTTTGTTCTGGTTTCTCTTTTTTCATGATGGCGAACACCCCGCAAGACTGCACAAAGGCCTCTCACCCTCTGCGATGAGCTTTAGACTTTGCAGTTCTCTTGCCCAAATGTGCAGCTGGACTCAGAGCTACAGGGGACACTTCCAGAGCGAATGGGAAGGAGGTTCTCGCTTTCAGAGGTTTCCAAGAACGGATGTTGGGTAACACGGGGCAGTTGAGCAGGTTGTGGTTTACAGCAGATTGTTCGGTGAGCGGGCTGAGCTCAGGGAGTTGGCTTTGCCTTCTGCGAGAGCCACTTCTAAACTATAACTCCTGTTACATTTCCCTTCCCAAAGTAGCGAGAAAGATAGGACAAAACCCTAACTTTCAGATGTATAACTGGAGCAGATCTGAGGTCTTGGTTCATCCCTGTGTTTGAATAAAAGCGCGCTTCCGAAGTTCTTCAGTGACACAGCTGCTCATGGCCAGTGGCTCCATCATCCCAATGACTGGAAAGTCTTCTCACACCCATGTTTTTAAGACACATCCTTAAAATAGTTGAAATTACTTGTAACAGGGAGTGCTCGGCCTACCAAGCACATATAAGCAAATATTTGCAATAACTGGCCCAGTGTTTGCACAGCACCAAGCACTGCCTGGACTCCATAAATAATAATACTTGGCACTTGCAGAGTGGTTTCCATTTTCAAAGCACTTTAGTCATAACCCTTGACACCTATACGGCCTTTTACATCTTTACAAGAATTAATTAATCCTCACAATGCCCTGTGAGGTAGGTATGCACTGCAATAACAACAATAACAACAATTAATAATTCATGCATTCTACTCAAAAATCACTTCAGGGATTAAAATGCATCTGTAATACTTGGGGTTTATTAACATTTTCCAGCAAATAATAAAACCCATGGTATTGTGTTAAATCTATATAATATCCATCCATAAATCTTGTGCAGATCAGAGCGGGACCGAAGGCACAGCGAGGCACCAGCGCATCAGCAGGAAGCGGATGGCTGGCTCCAGAAAAGTTCAAGCCCAGTCCACACGCAATCCAGGTGCCAGAATGGAGCTCTCCACGCATAGCAGCGTGTAAATAAATACCAGCGAACCAGGAAGGCTCTTTGTTCATTTTTAGCTCTTGTTTATGCGGGGGCTCCCCCGGCCGGGGCGTGCGTGACCCCATCCTGCACAAACACAGCACCAGGAAAGTGCGGGCGCTCGCTGGGTGAGAAAGGGCAGTGACTCAGCACCGCGCTGAGCAGCGGGGAGGGCAGGGAGGGGCCTGCACAGCACCAGGCAAACACTTTCCCTCAACACTTTCCCTCGTAAAAATTACCATAGTGCCTTTGATATGCAGGCGAGCCCCAGTTAAACCTGATATTTAAACCAGCGGGACTTAAACCCTGTCGGTTTAAACAGAAGAACCATCAGGCTCTCACGGGGGGAGCTCCGGGCTTGGCAGGGCAGGGGAGGGACCGGGCTCCCCACAGGGACGGATCCCCCACAAAGATGCTTTTGTCAGTTTGCATCCCGAAGTGGATTAACGTGAACCACAAGGGCACTTTAATCCTAATGAGCAGGTACACCCACACCCTAGCAATTCCACCGTGACTTCCCTGTGACGGCGAGCTCTGGATCGGAAGCACTGAACAGTTAGGCCTGGAGGCCTTCGTACTCTTAAGACCTTATTTTTTTACCTTAATTTGAGGGAGATATCAGCATTAAAAAAAACCCAAACCAACCAACCAAAGAAAAACCCCCTCTAAATTATTTGTCTTTGTGTTGTGCATACTGAGAAAGGAAATGGAGGTTCACTGGTTTGAAGGCACTGGTTTTATTCCTTTTGAGGCTGCTGATAATGACTCTTTGCAGGAGAGGATGTGCTGGAAAAGGGCTTGTTTCTGAGTAGGGAGCATCTTCTGCCCCAGCTTAGCATAAGTTTATTGGTAATTCATCATTTATTGATCATTTATGGTACAAAATGTCCAGCACTGGTGATCAACGTACCAGTACCACTAGTTTCATCAGTTGCTTTAAAGCATACACACACAAATAACCTTGTAGATCTCCATACGGCAGGGAGGAGTCAATCCCAAAACAATCATCGCGTTGATACACTTCCCAGATCGATCTGGGAGGCTTCTGCTTCTCAGAACAAACAGCAAGAGCAGAGGAGCAGTGTGACCAGGTGAATAGTCCCCCATTCACAGGCAGTTGAACTGTGTGATCCAATGCCATGAAGTGGTTCTTTCAGAAGTTTCAGGACACAAGTTATGCTGCTCAGAGCATGTTCGGCTCTAACTTGGTGTTCAGACACATGAACGGGTCAGCACCTCCGTGGTGCACAGAGCTTCTGCAGGACACGGCTGCTTGGTCTGGCTCTTCTGCACAGGGGCAATTTCATGTTGCTATTTTCAAAATCTACCACAGGACCCCAAAAAGTAGCACAGCCTCAGAGATGACCAAGGTCAGGACTGCTGCACGATGGGGATACTTACCAAACAAGAGTCTGTCCTTACTGTTTTATTGCTGCCAACCTCCCACTCAGAAGGCCATCATTCCCTGAAGGCTGTAAGAGGAACACAAATTTGGGTGTGAATGTGTCACACCAAGGACAGCTTCCAGATCAGTGCCAGAGAAACAGATATTTAAAGGAAAAGAGAGAGAAACAAAGGATAAGGGATGCCCACTGCTTGAGCTCCTTCCAGTACCCTGCACCAGGTTCTTGCACCTTGGCTTCTACTGGGGCATATTGTCCTGTTTTTTTTGGAGAGGAAAACCAGTGGGTTTGTTGCTGCAGTCCCAGGGCCTTCCTGCCCATGTTCAGGGCAGAGTATGTCCCTGCCCACCTGAGCTCCCACTGTGGTTCCTGGCACAAGAGGGAGGACTAAATAAAAGCTGAATATCATCCCTCGCTATCCACAATCCAGCCCCAGGAGGACTGGTGGAGGTTTCACACAAGAAGAGGAGAAACATGAGTGAACAGCATGGAAAGATGCTGATATAGACGTCACTCTGGGAAGAGACACAGACTGACCTCAGCGGGTTTAGTTATTGCAGGTGCAGCACTGTAGCTTCAGTGTGAACTGGGGTTGTTACAGGCATGGGAACAAATTTGTGTTTTGGCTTTAATAATTTGCTAAGGATTGGGGTTGGGTTTTTTTTGTTTTGTGTTTTTTTGTTTGTTTGTTTGTTTTTTTGTTTTTGTTTTGTTTTGGTGGGTTTTTTTTGATTTTGGGTTTTGGGGGTTTTTTCGCATATGTAAATATGAACATTTTTTAAGATGGAAAGACAATGTTACTTCTCAGACAGAAACACTGAAGAGGCCTCTGTTAACTCTGAGGTTATGGCAAAGCTCCCTTCACAGCGGGCTTGTAACTCAGATGTTACATCCTACCGTGGCTGAGCAAATCCAAACTTGTTTTATTTTAACAAGGTTATGAAAAAGGGTGTGTCCCAGCTGCTCTCGCACACCTCTGAAGTTTCAAGCAAGACGTATCTGGCCCTCGTAGGAGATCAAACAGATTATCTCACAGGGCCAGGATGTGGTTGCAAAAAATTCAGTCTTGTAAGCGTCATAGTGATTCATAATGTAATCTACGTTACTTGGTGTAATTACTGCAGAGTAAATAAAGGCACAAGTACAAAAGGTATAATATTTGTTATTTACCTTGATCTCTGTCACATACTATTTCCTGTCAGTCCAAGAATCCAGCCAACTTGAAGAAGATTTCTCTTTCTTGCCCATACTTAAACCCCGCTTTTCTTTCATTATACCAACATTGTTCTGGTTTTTATGTGAGGGAAGGACAGAGCCAGGACTGATTCTTTCCCTAATCAGAGTCCTGAAAGACTCCTCATGTGGCCTTCAGCAAGCTGTTTCTTACCAGGGCATTGAGCTTCTATCCATAAAAAGAGAGGACTAGCACGGCTACTAATGGTGATTATATTATTGTTAACACATAATTATCTATCTCACAAGAAGATTGGGAGGGTAAATTAGTGTTTATGAAGTATTTTAAAGACGATAATATTATTTATGTGAGGGCTATACTTTATGTCTTGAGGACAGCAATTGTTGAAAACCACCTTCTAATTAGGTTTTGCTAATGATGGTGTCAAGAAAGTGTAGAAAAAAAATATCAATAGGTACACTTGAAGGCGCCTGTTTTTATTTCTTAAATTATTTGCGTCAGCTGCTTTCTTGTAGACAGATATGCTATATCCACTTATACCAGATGTTAAACATTGTTTTCTAGCATATTAAGCATAAAATGAATGACGAAGATGGCAGTGCCAAAGCACATCCTGCAGTATGTTATTAGACAACTTGCTCCAGTGATTAAAGCCCTTGAAGTCAATAGAGGTTTAGTAGTTGTTGGGTTGTTTTTGTTTCCCCACCCCGCTGGGCAAGGATTCCGTCCTGGATCTCCAGCCTTGTCTTTCACTGCACATCACTGATGTGCTTAACACTCAATTAAAGCACACCCAGGATTTATTCCACTCAATCCCTTAGCGAGAGGGCGACTGCAGGTACTCAGAGGGAACTGACAGCAGCATAAGTCCAGCCAAAAGGATGACTTCACTGGGGCCTGCTGTATTTCCCATTTTTTTAGTCAGCTATCTACATTTTGTTGAACATCCACTTCAGTTTTATTCTTGAGGACTTCTGATAAGGTATCAAACTTCCCTGCGCCTGCTGTAATCTTCACCCCCTCCCGACGACAGTAACTGTGAGTGGCTGCAGTAGATTAAGCAGCACATTCCCACAAAACATTTCCAATAGGAGACCAAATTTTATGAGCTGCGCGAGCATCCTGTGTAATGTTTCTAGCAGGTACATAAAACACTTCGGGGTGTGTACAGAAAGAGAGATCTGACTGGGTAGAGCAGTGTATTAGGAATAGCTGTCAATATTTCACAGTGCTAGATGTGTGCCATAACATGAGACCAAAAAATACACACACACACGCAAAAAAAAAGCAGAACCCCCCCCCCCCAATCTCACAGTGGAAGAGTGAACTGAGAATTATTTCCTCAGCTGAGCCAATATTTCCTACAACACGGTTTTCTGTGAGTCAGCCTTTTTGTGCCACGGAACTTAAAATAGCAAAAGTGAGATAACAGTAGGCTTGTTGGAAATAGAAATTTTCAAGGGATACAAGAAAACACACAGAAAAAACAACTTTTGGACCTAGAGAGTGGTGATGAGCATGGTGGTGATCTGCTGGTAATAGATTACTGTAAGAATATATCAAACAATCCTAAAAAAAGTGACATTTATCTGATATTGTAAAACATGGAGAATCCCAGGTATGCGGGAAGCCCACCACAGGGATTTCAGCCACTCCCCAATCCTCCTGCAGCACTGAGGGCAAAGAGCACAGCTCCCTGACTTGTCTCTTTGATAAGCAGGAGTGGTTTCATCCCAACCCCAGTACCTCCTTTAATTTTGCTTACGCTGCTGAGAAGCCCTGGGCCAGCAGAGAGGAACCTCAGGCAAATTCCCCACTCATTCCACATAGTTCAGGACATGACTCAATAAATATACATGGAGGGGGAGGGAGAGTATTTCTAGAGGCAGAGTGAGGCAGGGGATAGGCTAGCAGTTATGCAGACCTGTTGGCCACATACACAACAGTGGTTCTTCAAGGGCTGTACCTGCCAGAAATGAGTTTAAAGCCCAGATGAAATGCATTTCCCACCACACCCATCACATTCTCTATTTGCTTACATGATGTGCAGTGCACCCACGTAGGAGAGTTCCCACTGGGAGCAAAGATCATGTACCCACTGGTAATTCTGCACTGTCAATTAGAAGTGATTAAAATGCAGAAGGGGTGGAGCCCCACTGTGGCCCCATTGCGGCCTGTATGAAAATTAAGATTGTTAAAATGTACCCAAAAATAAAAAAGGCACCCCCATGCACCCCAGGTTTTGGCATAGTTGGGGTTGTCTCTTTCCTTACTGGCTTAATGAAGTCTCTGCTACAAGTGCCCTGTCCACCTCAGATTTCATCTGCTTGCTCATGGTGCATATGGATAAATTCCCTCCATACCTCTGTATTTAGGTTTAATACATAACCTTTGCTAACTTAATTGTCCATGGGACATTTTGCAAAGAAATGGCTCCACACAGATCCATGGCATTTGTCTTTAATTTTTCATTTCTTCCCATCAAACACAGGTCCCATTCTGCAAGGCAGCAGGCAGAGGCAGCTGCGCCAGATGTGTAATGTAAGCAAAGCAAGCTGAGGCATGGATACTGCCTGGATTTACACAGCAGGTTATTTTTAAAGCTGAGAGCAAAACGTCCATCTCCTGAGCCTTGTTGGGGGAAGGCCCACTCCATCCAGGCTGTGTCTCGGCGCTGAGACCCAGAGTTTCCACGCAAGCACCTTCTTCCCCTTCATCACTCAGGAACTTCTATTTTAAAAAGTCTCCGAGGACATAAAAAACTTTTCATTTCCCACATCCTGTCATTAAGCAGCTGTACTGCAAACAATGAATGATGACAAACCAAAGCAACAGTTTTAACTGAAGCAGGATTACACTTGGCATCGCTATTTGTTATGTGGCTTACTGGACAGCAAGACAAATGTGTGCTTCTGCTGCCCTTTCCTGCTGCCAGCTCCATCCCCTATTAATACATAATGGCACGATTGGAGAAAACACCACAGCAGAAACAGCTGCAGGATGAGACCCCAAAAATCAAATGATGTCTAGGCCAGCAAGGGCTGGGGGTCTGCAGTCTTGGATAGGATCCTTGGTTCCTCTGGGCTGGATTCTCACCTCTGGCACTGACTCAGTGGATATCTGATGTTTCAGGAGGAAGTAAAAGATTTGGATAAGCCTTCTGGTCTGTGATGCCCTCATACACACACTGGGAGACAGCTGTCCTGACCTGGGGGAAGCAGCTCACCACAGAATTTTAACCAAAATCCTGCTCCCTTGCATTGCATTATTCTCCACTGAGTAAGGTGAAAACACAACCAGCCCACTCCTGATTAATTATCAGACAGTACTTGCAGAGGTTTAAGTAGTATCACACTTTGCTTGTGCATCCTCCAAAGCCTTGCTGGTAATGATGATACATGGCTGTTAGCAGAAATGCCATTTAGAAACTGGGGGTACAGAAATATTCGCCGAGGAGGCTGCCAGATTTACACAAATGGATGTGGATATATAATCACATTATTCTGCACCAATGTGGCACTTGTGAAACAGGAGGCTCATATCACTGCGCCCAGCAGGGCACAGAGCTCCCCCACCCAAGCAGGAGGGACGGCAGCCCCCCTGCAGGGAGTGTGAGCCCTTCTGAGGGGTCAGTCCAGCCTACAGAGTTGGTCAGGCCACAGGCAGGACGCTGCTCATGCCACCCCCTCCCCAAGCACTGTCCCAGGCACGCTGGCACCCAGGACCCCTCTCAGGGGTCACAGCCAGGGGTAGGACAGACCCTGCACATACAAAGCAACATTGAGCAATGTCTGCTTGGAATCATTCTTAGGTCCTTCTGGGCCATCTCTCCGTGCAAACACAAGACCCATTCAGCGCAGGTCGTATCCGCAGTCGATCAGGAGTCAATGGGATCATTCATGTCCCGAAAACCCTGCACGCACGCAAGTTGTTCCTTTGGCAGTGGCCTGGAGTGGCACTGCCGTGCACTCCCAGCCCCTGTCACTGCAGCATTCACACTGTTCCACCTCCCTGAGGTCCACAGCACTTGGGTAAACATAAATAAAGGCAACATTATGGCCCCATTTTGTGTCCAAGGTCGCAAATGGTATTTCTGTTTACTATTGAGCATCTCTTTATTCATCAGATACATTAGAAAATCCATTAAAGGAGAAATTAGGGATCTAATGACCTGCACAGTCATTCGAACCCAGTGTTTCAGATACAGGCATCAAATATAGTTCAGTGCCTGCATCTCCTCTCCGCCGATGACTCACTGGAGGTGGGAGCAGTGTGATGAGACAGCCTTACTCACCCTCCACGCCGGGAACAGGCTGGGAGCACTCCCAGTGTGGAGCCATCACAGCTGCCCAGTGGGCAGGAGAGGCCACGGGACTGTGCCATGGGCAGAGAGAGAGCAGGCTGAGGGCACAGAGGGCAGAGAGAGCAGAGAAGGCAGTGAGGGCATAGAGGGCAATATGGGCAGAGAGGGCAGAGAGGGCAGGATGGGCAGACAGCTGCCCGCTCACAGTCAAACTGCTGGGAACTGGGGTGGGGGTGGCTGGGAAGGAAAGAACGGCTTGGATGGCTGTGGGATGGCTCTGTGTGTGTGTGTGTGTGTGTGTGTGTGGGTGTGTGTGTGTGTGTGTGTGTGTGTGTGTGTGTGTGTGTGTGTAGAATGGAAATATTTAGAAAACAGGAGCGAACTGCAGCACATCTGCCCGTAGCTCAGTCCATCCTGCAGGTACAGCGGGGACAGTGACTTACCTGCAGCTCTGCAGGGAGTCACCACTCAAGGGCAAGATCACAACAGCACTTTGCTGTAGCCAGACTTGAGGTCTAAGCAGCAGCTCCCCTTGACCTCCCACAGCAGCTTTGAGCTGGCACATCCCCAGCTCCTTCATGTTCTGCCATCACAGCACTACAGCGAGGGCAGCTTTTCTGATAGGACTTTCTATCCCAAATCTCTTCCTAACAGCTGACACCAGCCAGGTTTGCCAATCTTAAATTTGCAGTGAGCTCCATAAATTGAGTGCCAGTGTTGCATATATAGATCTGTACTTGAACTGTGTCTTTGTGCTGCTCCATTTCATTAAACAAGCCAAACAATTCAGCAGCTGGTTTTATGCCTCCAGGCACTTGGGTCATCTCTGATTTTTACTTGTCTCAGAGTTCATGTTTGCAATGAATGGCTTCTCTGGACAATGAGATAAAGTAAATGATAAAATCTTCCCCAATGAAGTGGCTCCCACCAGCACAGAGCAGGGAACAGGCAGGGCTGGGACTCCCCTCACACCACATTCCTCCCTTTGCCAGCATCTGAATCGGGAGAGAGCTGCACCATCCCCAAATCTCCACCCTTAGTTCAGTGTGACAGCAGAAGCCAAGACAAAATTTAGCTCCCCTGAACATTGCTATGTCCTTCATCCTCCTTCCAGAAGTATAACAGAGTCCTTTTCTCCCTTGGCTGCACAGCAGCAGCGTTTGCTTCCCCCACACCCCAGCAAGGAAGGTTTTGTAGCCCTGAAATGAACTGAAAAGATCTCGAGCAGGAGCTCAGCTCAGCAGCTTAGAGCTTGTCACACATCACATCCCCATCACTTTCAACTGGGCCTGAGACTGTTTTGCAAGTGACTAACGTGGAGCTGCAAAAGATTTAAAGCTTTCTAATAAATGCCATGTCCCCCCTTCACTGCACACAGACACACACACACTGCATTATTCTAATGCCCTGCTAAGCTTTCTAACTCCTTCTTACATCACACGACATAATCAGCCATTTGGCCCTGAGTCAGTGTTTCCATGAAGCAGAGTCAGTGTAAAAAGCTTTCAAGGCACTGGGATTGTTTTTGCTTCTGTAGTGCTTTAAAAATGCTATATCTTGGGACTGAAGACTATTCAGTGAAAACACGGCATTTCTGGACGCCTTTCAGTTCTTGCATCAGAAATGCTGGCACTGGGAACCAAATTGTTCCCATATTTGAGCTTGGTACCAAAACATCAAGGTTTTGTTTGTGAAGTTTGTAAAAACAAATGACTATAGACTTGAATATATTAATCATGGGGAAACGGAAACAGCTCGAGAGGACTGTCTGGCCCCCTTTGTACTTTACATAAACAGCAGGTCTCTGCTTACCAGTGGCCACATTTTGGGCCAGATGAAAGCAATTAGGATGGTTCACATGTGCGTTCAAGACTCAAGGCAGTATCAGGGCATGGTTGTGTTCCAACCAACCCAGCACTGAAATGCCAGAGCCCATGGGTGACAGAATTCAGGGAGGTTTAGATTAGATATTAGGAAAATATTCGTCACAGAAAGAGTTGTCAAGCATTGGAGCAAGCTGCCCTAGGAAGCTGTGAAGTCACTATCCCTAGAACCATTAAAAACACATGGATATGGCACTTGAGGACTTGCTTTAGTGGTGAACATAGTGGTGGTTCTGGGTTGATGGCTGGACTTCGTGACCTTAGGAGTCTTTTCCAACCTTAATGATTCTAAGAATCCCTTTAGGAGTCTTTCGAGGATCCCTTTTGGGATCCCCCTCCCACTGCTCTGCAGGAATGTACTCCAGCTTCTCAGCAGACATGTCCCAGTACCCTCTCCTTATCCTTAAAGACATTTAGGTGCCATCAAATGTGGCGTGGGGACAGGGGTGACACACTATCTGTGTCATTTGACCGCTGATAAATGTATTTCTCATCTCTGCTTATTTCACGTTATTACTCACCACTGCCCTGATTTATTTTGCTTTCCGAGGGGAGGAGTGGTGGAAACACTGTCAGACCAGCAGCAAGGACAGCAGCACACAGGCATTTTGGAGTATTTATGTCCATTCTTAGCCACCCTCTCCCTTTTTCTGTTTTTAGAAGCCAGAGTACAATTTTTGCACTGGTTGCAAAGACTACATGACACCATCAGTTGTAACCGCTGACAGGTTTAAATGTCATCTGAGAAAAGGAGTGGTGAGGAAGGCTGTGGTTTGAATTCTAACAGGGAGCAGGAGCTGGTCAGATATTGCTGGTTTAGGGAGATGCTTAGAGAAGGACCAGAAGGTCTCTCTGCTCTGAAGTGATGTAGCCAACAGGAACACCGTTTTCTGGAAAAATGGTGGGTTTGTAAGAGAAATCTTCACAAACAGGTCTGCTGTCCTGTGGAAAACAGTAATTTTTTTCCTAACCAAAAATGCTTCCTTTTTCCTCATGGAGAGAGCTCCCAAGCCCAGCCTCATCCCCAGTGAGGCACCATGACCAGGAACATCTTCATTCCCATTTGAAAGGGCATCACAGGGTGACACAGGACCTGTGTCTTGGCCCAGGAAACTACCCAGCAAGAAAATCTCCCAATCAGAACTTTTGGCTTTGAATTGAAAATTTTGCCCCAGATCTTCAAGCTTCAACTTTTGAATTAAAAAATCTACATCCTTTAGGGGTTTTTTTGTTTGTTTGTTTGTTTTGTTTGTTGGTTTGTTTGTTTGTTTAGGTCCAGTAGAAAGGACTGTTAATAACTTCCCTTTCTCCTTGGGGTAGAGGTGAGCCATATGTTGTCTCTAAAAACCAAATAATAGCTCCTGAGTTTATCTCAAAAAAACCTCTAAATTTTTTGGTGGTTATTATTAAACGACAAGTTTTATCTGCTCTTACCATCTCAGTACTAAGGGGGAAGTTGAAGAGTTTTCTAAGAACTTCTTAAACTGCCAGTGAAAACCAACATTAGAGATAAACCATGGTATCTGAAAATCAGAAAATAGCTTCTCTCCAGCTGTGTTATCAAGCAGCAGCACAGCCCTGTGAAGTGCATTTATTGTGCAGCGACTGAAGAAAAAAAATTGGGGAAAACACTGGGAAGCACGAAGTGTATTTTTGGGCACCCATTGATGTGCACAGCCTTCATTTGAGAAAGGAAAAAAAGCCCTTAATCCCTTAGATATATCAGGATCTCTCCAGATTATCAGAATCTAAAACTGGAAAAGATTTAAAAGTTATATTTTTTTTTATTTTAAAGAAATGTCTGCCTGAGTCTGCAGAAAAGCACTTGGCTGCTTCCAGGGAATGAGCAAGGACCAGCCATGGACCCTCTGCTCAAGGCAGGTCAGCTCCATGGCCGTCATGTGCAGCACAGCAACCCTGATAATATTTTCCCTGATAATTTCCACATAATTATAGAATCATTTAGGCTGGAAAAGACCTCTAAGAACATCAAGGGACCTTAAAGACCATCATTTCAACCCCCTTGCCATGGGCAGGGACACCTTCCACCAGATCACATTGCTCCAAGTCCCATCCAGCCTGGCCTTGGACACTTCCAGGGATGGGGCAGCCACAGCTTCTTTGGGCAGCCTGTGCCAAGGCCTCGACACCCTCCTCCTGAACTACTGAACACAGCCTTGGGAAGGATAAATATTGGCCCCAATTCAGCTCTGACCAGGC
Organism: Cnemophilus loriae; assembly: GCA_013397755.1. Lineage (NCBI taxonomy): Eukaryota > Metazoa > Chordata > Aves > Passeriformes > Corvidae > Cnemophilus > Cnemophilus loriae. The sequence continues at coordinate 446,232 of VZTF01004915.1, read as the reverse complement.
ACATGTTTTGTGTGGAGACAAAGAAGCCACAGGATCTCATGGACCTGTAGAAGCAGTTTCCAGCCTTGGCAGCCCAGAGAAAGACAAAAGGTTCAAGCAGCAGATTCAGGAGCAGCCTGAGCTCAAGGTTACCCTGCATTTTGGAGGAAGGCTGAGCTTGAGTGGTGAAGGAACACCAACCTCATCACCAGCAATGCAGGGGCAGGCACTGGCTCCGAGCCATCCCCGCTCCTCCATCAAGGCCAAACACAGCCAGATTTCGGGGAGTTAAAGAAGGGTTGATCTGAAGGCACAGCAAGATGCCACAGGTATTATCTTCATATAATCACGGACTCATCAAGGTTGGAAGAGACCTTCAAGATCATCGAGTCCAACCATCAACCCAGCCCACCACAATCACCCCTAAACCATGTCCCCAAGTACCACATCCAGAGCCCTCTTGAACACTTCCAGAGACAGTGACTCCACCACCTCCCTGGGCAACTTATCAATGTTTCACCACTTTTTAAGTGAAAAAATGGTTCTAATACTTAATCTGAACCATCTCCCTTGACAATTTTTTTTTTTCTAATCCCCAGCCCAAGGTTTAGCACAAGGGTAGAAAGTGTAGGCAAGGACTGTGGTGGCAAGGGCTTTTTGGAAAACACTGGTATGTATTTATTTCAGTGTAGTTAGTTTGGAGCTACACTAGGATAAATGGGTCTAAGACCTAGTTTAGATGTTAAAGGAAATGTATCTGACACTGACTTCAATAGACTAATTCCAGATTTATATTACACTGAGCCTAGAGCCAGTGAATACGCAGCACAGTGATAATTATAGAGAGCAATATAGAAAAACAAATCACCGTATTAAGAGAAACAAATAGATTCTGGAAAAGTGCCATGTTTTTAAACTGGGCCACAGTGACTCAGGCTGGTCGGTGCCTATTAGATCATCCTCATGTCCAGGCATTTGGTTTCTATATCTTAATCATGTTGAGAAGCTCAGGCAGAAGAAAGAAAAAGCAATTATCTTTCCTTTAAGAGAATGGTGTGTTTAAATAATAATAATAGTAATGATGATGAAAAAACACTGTGCCAAATAAAAACCACAGCAAAATCAAGGAAAAGGCAGATTCGATCCGACAGGACTTTCTCAGGCTTCCAGAGAGCATTTTCTCCTGGCCTGCAAACCCCCCTCCCCCTGTCTCCGCAGTCCACACAAAGCAAGAAGTTAAAGGTAAACATCTGTTTCTGCTTGCTAACCTTTCTTTCTTTCCTTAGGAGGCTCTTACTGCTGACAAGGGCACTGGACGTATTTCACTCGAAAGATCAAGCGAGGATAAAGGGAGCGGTTTCCTGCTCCTAAAAGCCGCCCGTGCCAGCACGGTCATGCTGCTTAAGCACGGCCCTTCGTCATCGCCAGCATGAATGAAAAGCCAAGGCAGCCCTGGGACACAGAGAGATCTCTTATAAATCAGAACAGCGAGCCGACCCCTGGCTCTGACATCGCCAAGCCACCATTTTTGACCTGTTTGTCGTCACTTTCTCCTCTGGGCATAGTATCTGCGAGCCACGGCGTGGAGAAGGGTTGGGAGCGGCAGGAATTCCCCTGGGAAATGGTTCCTGCCCTGCACGCAGCAGCACATCGGCTCCCCATCGCAGCCACATCCCTCCTGCCCGCTGCGGCCCCTCGCCTGGGGCTCCAGTGCTGCCCCTCTGAGCTGCTCCCCAGGGCCCGCATCGCCCTGTTATGCAATGCCAAGTGACATTTTATTTAGGCTGTTTCAGAGGAGCAGGAAGAAAAGACACAACGCAATGCTTTCCAAATGCCCTCGAGCCCTACTCTTTCCATCCCTATTTTTCATCTCCAGCCGTGGAGCACAGTGAGTGCCCCTCTCTCTGCCTGGGCAGACCCTGAGCCCCCACCCCATCGCCCTCTTTCCCAAGCTGGGGCGCCTGCCCGCCGGCTCCAGCTGACCCGGCACACCCCTCGCCCTCTGAAACGTTGGAGAGATGAGATCATCCAGAGCAGCTCTCAGACAAACATCCTGATAGCTCTCGCTAACATTTTCCACAGGTTTCTCAAGCTCCATTAGCTCTTGCTAGATCCTATCATGCAGCATCGCCGTAAGTAATGGCTTGTGTACTTTTGCACACACGGGTTCTTGTAATCCCCCTGCTCCTTTCTAAACAGAGTCAAAATCACCATCCCAAGGCAGCAAACATGGTCAGTCAATCCATAGCTTGGCAATCACTTAGAACCTGTTCGTTTGACAAACTTCCCCCTGTTCTTCCCACCTATATGTATTAAAAAAACCCCCACGGCCACCTCCCTTGTAAGGGGTGAGGCATAAACACAAGGGCATAAACCAAAGGAGTAACTCAACTAAAAACATTCATCTCAATAATCTGCCCACAAGTCTTGGGGACTGAGGAAAATAGACTCAACCTTTCTTGTCTGGATCTAAGGCTTACCTAGAGCCATGGTGAGAGGAAGTGATGGAAGCAATAGGAGAGGGGCTGCCCTATGGAGGCAGTGCTGAAAGGGAAGGAGAAAAATGCAAGCTCTGAGTCTTTCCATTCTCCCAGGTGAGGGCCAGCACCTCTTCCTGCCCTGCAGCAGCATCCAAACACGCCCCTGGTGCCAATAAAATGGTTATCATGGGGGGATGTTAATGGGCACACCATCGGCACCTACAGAGGCATCATTGCTGGTGCCTTGGTTCAGGCAGGAATTGCTGATATTTACAGTGGAGTACCGTGGTGGTTTAAGCAGTATTTGGGTTTAGGAGCCATTACATTATTGTGAAATATGCACACTGTTGGTAGATGCTTAAAGAGCCGCTACGCTGTGGCATAAACTCAGTATTAATTCTGGCTCCGCAGAGGAAATTGAAAATGGTGCCCTTGAAATCATTATGCTGAGCGAAATTCAGCAACAGGGGAAAAGACAGCCTAGAGGGAAATAAGAGGAAATTTCCTTCAGGCAGCCAAAAAGAACCCTTGGGACTCGCTCAGTGCAGGCTCAGGGATGTGGAGGATGTTGGGGGCAGCCTGGTAGGATGTGGGGGCTCCAGCATCAGAGCCCGACACCATGGCTGTGCCTTCCTTAACCCCAGCTGGTAGAAACCCTGAGAGCCCCTGGGGATGATGTTCTGCCTGTGAAGTGTCATTTGCTCTAATTTTAGCCCTGTTTATGTAACTGCTGTGTGATGGGAAGGTGCCGCATTCCTGGAGGGGCTATGCTGAGCACAAAGCCTGTACCCACACCCTTAGAGCAGGACCTGTGTCTGCCAGGGCCTGCTGCCCCACGCACTGGGTGCAGGCAGTACCTGAAAAGATGCTACCTGAGTCCTACAGGCTGTATGGTGACAGGCACTAGATTATATAAATACATACACACATATAGATATAAATAAAATCTGTAATATCTATAATATAGATAAAAATAAAGAAACCCACTTCCTCTGCCACCCCAAAACATTCCCCCTGCTGATTCCACATGTTCCAACCTCTCTGGAAAGAGCTTTGCAGAACCCAAATGACTAGCCCTGGTCTGTGGGCGCAAGGGATTCAAAGTCTGTTTGAATGAGCATCAGAAATAAGTGGGGTTTATTGAACTGAGATAAATTCTTGGAACTCATCCATGTAGAAAGGAAATGCTCAGAATTCATCTGAGAGTTGACTCAGACCTGCCCTTTCAACCTCATATCCTGACATTACAACCTGTCTATAAAAAAAAAAAAANNNAAAAAAAAGAAGAAGAAAAAAATTCTCTACTGGGGCTTCAACATATAGCAGAACTGAGCCCAGAGAAAGAGGAAACAGAAAACTACAACCCTTGAATAGCTCCATGGGAACCACTGCTGGTGTGTGCTCTCCTCCTTCTCTGGCTTAGGACAGCAAAACCCTGCAGCTGGAGCTGAGGCGAGGACCTGGCTCTACCTGGCCCCTGTGGGACCACACGTCACAGGCATTTTAGTTGGGAGCTGACAGGGGAAGCAGCTGTTCCCACTCCCCCAAAGCCTGTGATGAGCTGCAGGGATGGCTCCAGCATGGCAGCATCTCCGGTCCCCACAGCTCTTCCCCCGCAGCTGTCGGGGTGCAGACCATGGAGCAATGCCAGCCAGGACAGGGGCTCCCACACCCTGGGGGGGCAAGTCCTCACCAGCTTTTGGAGGAAAGCTGTGAGCAATCAGTGGATTTTCTTGTTCTCTCCCAGGATTTGCAGGAGCGGAGGTCTGGCTTGGTATGGCTCAGATTAGTTTTCATATATATAAAATTCTGCTGGCAACACAGCTGTCCTTTATTTAACGCAGATTGTGTGCGCTCCCCGAGTAGAGAAACCATTACCTCACCGACTGGATACGGTTTCTCAGCTCCCTGCCTTCAATAAAAATTCTACCACCTGCAAACTTTTTAAACAAATTATGTATATTAGAGCAGAACCCCTTCCCCCCTCCACGTTCTCCTGAACTTGCAGCCGTGTGTCTCGAAACCAAATCCTCTCCAAGACATCTGGTCTGCGCTGCTGTGGTTATTACAAGCTCCCCTGTGGTGCTGGTGGCACGGAGCCCATGGACCTGCTCCACAAAGGCCACTGTGTAGCCAGGGCTCCCTCTGCCACGCTGGGAATCCAATGGATCACTTTCAAGAGTGCCTTAAAAAAAATAAAAATACAAAAATTTCTGTTTGTAAATGCAAAATGAAAGGATGGACAGCAAAGGGTGAATCCTCAGCTTGCTTCTGAAGGTGTGGATAGTGATGTTAGAGGCTGAAACACCTCACAGAAGCTTTTATCATAGATCTGTGCACAGGGATACCAGGAAAAGTGTCTGGGCTGCAGAAGTCAATGGGTAAGGGAGAACAGAGGTCTCCAGTTTACATTCCTGGGTACAATCCTCTGCAAAGCTGCTTTGCCTCCTCACCCCAGAAGTAGGAGGTGTATACTTGAGCTCTCGAACAGCTGCGAACTAGGAGCCAGGCACATTTCCACCAGGCCCAGCACCCAGAAGTGCTTAATTCAGGTGTGTGCAAACAGATTTGCTAGAGCAGGGCCCAAGAAAAGGCTCATTCATCTAAAGAAACCCAGACTTGTTTTCTTTTCCCCCAGATCTTCAGAGCATAATTCCCTTCCCAAAAACAACCTGAAAGAATGAGAAAAGAGCTACAACCCCCCACGTCTCCCCACATCCTTGTGCAGCAGGAAAGCCCACGTGGAGGCCTCATGAGCAACCTTTGTTCTGGTGATATTTCCAGCCCAGTCACTAGGTCAGAGAGAGCACGGACAAGTTTAATTAAACATCCAGACTGTCTGGTGTTGCTTTATTATCACCTGAGCCTTCCCACTGCTTCTCAAGTGAGACCTGAGGCACAGAATCCTGACAACGAATTAACAAGTTTATTTTGGTTGATTGACCCAGACTTTGGAGCCATAGGAGAAAGAACAAGGGCTTGAAGTTCAGCAGAGCTCGGTGCCAAGTATCACTCCTCAGTGACAGCCCAGAGCTCAGCAGGAGCAGTTTGACTTTCCCCACCCAAAGTCGTGTCACCGGCAGCCTGTGCAAACCATGCAAATGCTGCAATTAGTATCAGAGATAAACCAGATCCATTAGTAGATGGAAGGGGAACTCAATCTGTTTTACAAATGGAAATGAAGTAGCAGCCTCAATTATAGGATTTTTAAAAACATGCAATTTAGCAAAATGTTGATTTCCTTTTCGTTTACTTCGTTCTTTGTCTTTCAGATACTTCAGCTCAAGTAGCAGGCAGTATATTAACCGACCAGATTTTGGCAATGTATTTAATAATCAAGCTCAAATAAGTGCTCTTAGGAAATAATTTTATTTACAGTTCAGCTGGGGAAGAATATTAAAGCTTGAGGATTTGGCTAAAATTATTATACTACAGTAACATATTTTGAAGGCACTTGGGCCATGGATGACTAGTACTAGTGAGTCAGAGCACAGCATTTGACCTTTCCAAAAATTCATCATCTCTTTGGGACACAGGGCAAGATTTGTCCTCCAGCCTCCCCCAGCCACAGTGGGCAGTCACCACCATAACAGCTTTAGCACCTCCCTCAACCCTGCTGCACCCTGAGCCCAGCAGAGAAGTTCTGGGGTTCCTGGCAAGCAGCTGAATCACTCCTCATCCACCAGATTCCCTCCTCCATACAGTTGCTTTATGCACAGATATATTTCACCACATTTTCTGCAGCAAGGCTGGAGTTTGGGAACACTACATCAAGATATCTCAGCATGTATATGCCTGTATAACAACTTTGTTTTTTAATTGGTCCAGCCCACGTTACTGTTTAAATAATTGAAGGTGCTCGGCATTAAACATATTTTGCCATGCTTTCCCTATGGCACCTTTCCCACTCCAAACTGTTTGGAAGCTGAATAGAGACTAAGCATTAACTAATTAAATTTCTCAAAACAAAGGTTAATTAGTGTGTTTATTTTGGATTATGTATGTATTGAATTATTAAACAGTATATGGTACTATAAAAAAAAAAAAAGAAGAAAGACAGATGATAGAAAAAGGGCAGGCTGAAAGGAAGAAACATTCCTAAGCCCAAGGAACAGCTTCTCTGGCTGCCTTGCAGCTACATTAACCATTTGTTCACAACTCCAGCATGTGCTTAAAAAACACATGGTCTTTCTTTAAGGCTAAAAGGAAAAGCCCTCCCAATCCAGAAGGAAGGTCCAGCAGCCCTGAACTGTGGCTATGGCACATTCATGTCATGTTAGGACAATGCATAGGGGAGCTGCAGAGATCCCATATTTGGCTCAGGATAAGGTTGTGCTGGACACCTCATCCAACACACACGCTCCTCCTCCACGCCCTGTCTGCTGTGCCTGACACAGCAGCCACTGAGGATGGGAGGTCCCTCCCAGGGCCCTTCAGACAGCAGCATTCCTCTTCTCCCTCCATCCTGCCCCCCTTTCCTTTTTGGTCCCAAGGTGGAAAGTTTGCAACATGCAGCCCATCTTCAAAATACTTAATTATACAATTATCTGCGTGCAGGCCAAGGTAATGACTGGAGTCCAAGAGCCAGACCACACTAAAAGAAACAAGTTGGTGAAGATTCACTCAGATTCCAGTTCTCACCCATACACTGGCCCTGTAGCTGTAGCATCAATCCCAAAGGATATATGGATAAACCACTGGCAACACACCAGAGGTAGGAAGATACAGGCTAATACCCATCACGTTGTAATTACCTGGCAGTGTGCAAATACACCTACCTGCCCTAGGAGGAGGGCACACAGGGCAGTGTTTTCAAAGCACAAAGGAATCTAAAAAGCTTGCTTGCCTTCTCAAGATTTTTATGTAAAGCAACACTTCATATACGCCTGGCCTACAGCAATGGGAACGGTGTCAGGTTTATCTACGTGAGCATTTCCAGCATGCCTATCATGGTGGGTTTGTGATTCATTCTGTCTGAAGAGTCTCATGACAGCTGATATGAGAACCCTTCTTCATCACCAGAATAAGGTTTTGCATTTCAGCTTTCAACTCATTTTCTGTACCAGCAGGAGTCCTGAGTCAGTTACAAAATGAATTTATTCTTTCAAAGCATCCTCCATTGCTGCAGTGAACAATAACCTGTGTTGTTGCCCAAACAGCAAACAAAAAGTGGACTCACAAGCACGTCTCAAATGAGAGATGATCCTTGACATGTGCTTATCAAGAAGCCAGCCAACACCTATAAAAGTGTCTTCCCTGTTGCCCAATGTAAATATAACATAAAGTTCAATATCATCTTGGAGATGCATATTCCCAGGACTCTCTGTCAGATGAACTCTGCAGGAACTTGGGGCTGAAAAGGACAGTTCATTGAGGATGGGTGTCAGAAGCAAAAATGGGTCAGTTCCTGCTTTATGATTTTGTGATTGCTGGAGCACTATCAGGAGGTGCAATCAGAGCTGCAGCTGACACCTTCAGAGGAGCCGTAAGTGGCTTCAGCTGCTTGTTCTCACCCTGATGTCCTACTCCTATCCTTTGAGGTCAGAATTCCTCCTCAGTCCTGAATCCCTGCTAGATTGCCAGTTATTTGTCTCCAGACTTTTTTTCAGATTCATTACCTGATCAGGGGGCCAAAGTGGATAAACTCATTTTACAGCCATTGCTTATGAAAGAACGCAAATAAAATTGTATCTGTGAGGGTTTTTTCCCCTCTACTTAATATTTTTTCAAATGCATTTTTATCAAGGAAATATTCTTTCTGCAGATCTAGGAAGGCATACATAATTAAATCCCCTTATTGAGGGACCTGATATCAACAACTGCTTTAAAGACAAAACTCTTTTCTTTTAAAATTCAAATATTTTTGTTCTGCTGTAGAAGTGAAAACATATCTTTGAATGACACATATCTCAGAAATCTGCTTTCATTCCCTTCCTCCTTTCCTGATGATCTTAGGTTTCACATGCACACCCTTTGGGAAAATTGCCTGGGAAACTTTTCTGATGATACGCTGAAGGTCATCTACAGTAAATGTGGCACAAAGTGAACCCAGAGCTCAGGCTTTGCAACTGTTCATTATGTAAATTACAGGAGCTGTGAAGATGGAAATGAGGCGTACAGATGCTGTTATGCACAAAAAAGCAGAGGGGAAACTTCAGACTTCCCTTCACTACAGAGGCGGTTGCTGTCTGCAGGCACTCTCCTTCCTCCCCGTGGTATTTCCAGCATAAAAAAGCCTCAGATTCTCTATGGCTGTTGGTTCAGAAATGACTGGCTCCATGCTCCTCCATGTAGGTCAAGGACTGGGATAGATCTTTAAATTCACCACACATCTGGGCAGAATCACGGGCCAAATGCAGCTGCAACCTGGATGGGAGGAAGCGGGGAGGGCGCCTGTGCAGGGCATTTGTGAATTCCTGTCTACGACCCATATTTCTGGGATTAGTCTTGTTAACTGCCTCAGCCAGGGCTAGTCCCGAGGAGGAATGTATCTGTGTTGTGAATTGCAGTGCAGAGACGATCAAGTGGAGGAGATAAAGATTCAGCCCTTGATTTCATGCATCCTTGGGCACATATCTTGGAAGCCAGATTTTGAAAGATGCTAGAGATCAAAGGATGAAGAAAGATAACCAGATTCATTTTCAGCTCTATTCCTGGGCATGTGTTTCCTGAACATCTCAATAGGAAATAAGCATCTTTGTGCTTTTTAAAAAATAATTCTAAATGCCTTTGGGTAGGTGGTTTCATCATGAGGAGCCAACATACATTTAAATGGCAGATCTTAAATTGCACATTGTTTCAGTTTCCTACCAGAAGAGTGTAAATCCTCCTTTCTTCGATTTCTCCCAGGTCTTGCTCAGGTTTGAAGCACAATTCTCCTCTAAACAATAAATACCATTAAAGACACTCCAGGCGTGATTTCAAGCAGCGATGATTGCTCAGCCAGTAACGGGAGCTACTGGTGTTCAGCTCTGTTGAAACTCAGCTGCTGTGTCTCATGTTCAGTTCCTCAAAAATGAAGACATCAAAAACTCGAGACTGCTTTTGGTAATTTTGCCCTAAAAGCTCACGAGGGAAGCTTGGATGCAAACATATTGATGATAAGGTGAAAGGACAGTGCCCAGCTAGGTGCTCTCCTGTCAAGGGACTGGCACTACCTGGGGCAGACGGAGGGGGAGAGAAGGGCTGAGCCTTCCCCCACCAACCTCACCATAGATCTGCTCTGATCTGCAGCAAAAAAAAGCAAGGAAAAAAGGAGAGGAGCAGTGAGACAACACTGGAAGGGAAATTCCAACTCCCTGACCTGGGGGCAACCTCACCCTGCATGTTAACAGAGCAACAAATAGGGGGAAAATGATAAAACTGCCTCAAAATGGAAAAAAAAAAAAAACAACAAAAAAAACAAACCAGAAAAAAAAGATTTGTTGAGTCATCCAACAGTGTTCGAATCAAGATGTTTTCTTAGCAACTGTGCTAAAAGAGTAAATGTAACACATTCTGGTTTGGCTTTTCCTTCAGCAGCAAGATTGATTTGCATTCACACATGGGGAATCTGGTTTACAATAAGGTTCTCCAGCCCTTTCCTTTCTTTCATTGTTTCCATCGTGTATCTTGGATAGAAAATCTCCTTTGGTGAAAAAATCCACACCAGACTACGCTGGAGCAGACCGTGTCCCACCGTGCACATCTCTGCTTGGAGAGGTTTTGGTCTGAAAGGCCGTTTTGAGAAGCAGGAAGGTTTTGTCCTTGACCCCGTGCTGGGGAGCCTCACTGCCCAAGAGGAGGAACTTGTCCTCCACCAGCCCCAGGTTTCGCAACGCACTCAGGAAACATCTTGCACTGGCCTTGATTTATGCAGAAATGTTGGCTAATCTCTTTTATGTAATCACCGATAGCTGCTCCTAAAGGCTAAGTCCCCAAAATGGAAGGAATGAATTAAAGGAGACAGATGTGGTTTGGCCGGCTCTGTGTTCCAATTACAGCCTCAGAAATGACCTCGTTAGTTTGTGCCGATTTAAGCAGGGGTTCGACCACACAGCACACCCACCACAGCAGCAACATTCAGGCTTTCTGCTGTGCAGCCCAGTTTCACAGTCTGATCCCACTCACACCAAAGCCACTGGAATCAATCCAGGTTTATTCTGCTGAAATGCGATCAAAGTCTGGTCAAAAGTCGCCCGAGTTTTTGTTTACCTCAGATCCCCTTGCTTGGCACTGCTGCAGGCTTTGGGAGCTAAAGGAATGCCATTCCCCCACAGAGCCAGCTGCCTTTGGTCACCCAGAAAGACTCAGGGGAGGCAAAAGCCCTGAAGTTCCTTCTGCACCATCTCCAGGTGGAGACACAACCTGAGCTCAGTGACCCACTTGGCCCTTGTGGCTGCACGTTGCCCGTGTCTGCAGGCACAACGGGATCTTGAAGGAATGATATTCCCAGCACGTCTGTGATGCACAGACCTGTCCATCAAACAGGCATTCGGGGGTGGGCAGGGTGCGAACAAGCCTGGTGAGAGACTCAAAATCCTGCGAGAGAAGAAGATGCAGTGTCTGCTCAGTCATCCCCCCTTCCCCGCTTAGAAGTAAAGATGCCTCTTGTTTTAGGGATGGAGCCACTGCCTGGCTCACACACACTGGTGGGAGACCCCCTCTTTCATTTTTCCCCATGGAAAAACATTACCCAGCAAGGCTGCATTTAGATTCCCTTCCTTCACCAAGGCTGCCCTGCCGTGACCGACTTCAGGGGTAGCTGGAGCAGTCCCACAAGCCTTAGAGAATTATTTCCCAGTTTATGTAAACTGAGCACCAGCTCAGTAAAAACAGGAAAGATTTATGCTTGGCAAACATTTCCAAGAAGCCAATATTTCCCCGTTACTTACTCGTGGCTTGTGAATACAAACCTCACACAGCTGGTACCTCCACTAATGATCCCATTACAATATGTATTGAGCTGATACTCTGTGATATCTCATTGAGGTATTCATCCATGTCAGAAAGGATTTGTCCATAAAAACATCTCCTCTCATACCATCATAGGATGTTGCATTCATTCCTCCTTCCTCTGTCATCTGATGCTGCCTAATCCCACTCACTGACATCAATCACAGGGGGAAAATAAGACAATTAACTGGCAATTAATTAAATTATAAACTGTAAGGAAGAGCAGAATATTTGTAAACCTTAATAGCCTTATTAACATGCACATTACCAGCCAGTTGCACAATCTTACGGCTAAGGGTATCTGTGCACATCTGTGACATCACACAGACTTTAATCAAGGGGTTCACCTGAGAGGGCTGCGTGGTGGGGTGAGGAACCTGCCTGGCCAGCCTGGAGCTGGGATGGCACAGGTGCTTTACACCTCCCTTCCTGCAGAAAGCTGGAGTAAGGATCAACAGAGCACGTGGGGTGCTGCAGCATCCCACCAGCTGTGGCTCCTGTGCCTTCAGGCCACAAGGGCGTGAGGACGGCAATTCTCCCTGTTTTCTGCACAAAACAGGCATCTCAAGAGGTGTGGAGGCAGCGGGGAGTTCTGTCAGCCCCTCAGCTCTTTGGATGAGTGTATTGCCCCGCAGCAACTCAGAGGTGACAGCCACCCTGCCCAGGGCTCTCTCAGGGATGGACCAGACACTCGACCATCGGGAGTGGTGAGCCCTGGCTCCGTCCCAGGAGAGATGCTGGCTTTTCTGCTGCAAGGACACATGTTGGGACAGGGACTGAAAACCCACCAGTGACAGTAACCATGGATTGTTGTTATAAAACACATATGCAATGTGGCTTTGGTTAAAGCTGTTTCCTGGAGGACTAAAGGAAAGTAAATGCGAAGAAAACAAAGGCAGGTCAGGCACCTCCTGCAAGGTCGCAGCAGCTCTTGCAAGGTGATGGCAGAGGCTCCATCACTGGGGAGCTGGGCTCAAAGCTTAATGCATCCTGTAACAGGGCCTGACCTCTGTTTAAATGTCACAAGAGAGGAGGAAAAATCCAATCCAACACAACCCATGAGTGAGAGCATGGAGCCACAGCCAGGCCCAGGTGAGGTACCAGGATCGAAGGCATTGCAGTGGTCATGTTGGCACAGCATCACTGCCTGGTCCTCAAGGCCCCTGGACATAACCTTCACACAACACCCTCAGGGTTCTCTTACTTTTTTCATACTATTTCTATACTGGTTTTGTCTTGGAAAGGTGACCAAATCAGTCCATCCAACATACACCAAACTTTTGACTTTTTCCTAGTCTATTTGTTCCAAAAGAAGTACCATATGAAGCAGGAGAGTGACCTACTACAGCAGGGAAATTAGAGTGTAGAAGATGGATGGAGCTGTAAATCAGGTTTGCCTCCAAGAGCAGGTATAACCCAACGAGGCCCTGCCATCTGCCCTCTCTCCAAATCAGCCACATCCCAAATCTCAGCTGTGTTAACTCTGGTTCCAGTCCAGTGTTATTTCTGTAACACGTGAACTGGGATGACATGCACCCAGCCCGTTCATTTATTTGTGGAGTGTGGACTGCTGACTGATGGCCAAGTGCTAATAAAAGCAGCGCTCTCCCTCCTGTGCCATTCCATGCTGGATACCGGCGGCGGGCTGGACCTCTGGGCACACGGCGCTCGCTGGGAGCAGCCGGGGGTCATCAGCGAGCAGCGCCTTCACATTTTCATTCTTAATTTTGATGGATCTGCAATGCCACGTTGTTTTCTCTCCCAGTTCGGCTCTATATTTAGCCAGGGGTTCTGTCCTCAGCTTGTGTTTTCTGGTGAGGTTGGTAGCTGACGCTGCTCTGCTGTCGGAACGCCTGTCTCCCCTGTCAATGCGTGGCTGTTTTGGGGATGCATGAGGCAGTCAGATGTGACAGAAGCTGAGAGGTTTCTTTCACAGCTAGGAAGGGAGAGGAGGGAGCCAAGCACTTCCATACCCATCCTAGGAGCTCCAGTCCCCAGGGAGGGCTGGAATCCGATGCTGCCTGGCACTGGGAACACCCACGTTCAGCTAACCTGACTGCAGTGTTCACTGCAGGATAATTGGCTCTGAGGAGGCGTTACAGCAAGGAAAAAAAAAATCAAACAAGGTGGGACATCAGACATTTTAAAAATAACCCAGGGTGAAGCTCCAAGAAGCTGCGATGACCAGGGGCCAGATCCGGATTCCCTGAGCCCAGCTCATGTCCAGGGTATTGCTGACCTCGGCGGAGTCTGCTGGGCTGGCGCCGAGGCCAGTGAGATCAGGATCTGGCCCAAATCGCCTGGCCTCCCGCTGCACCCCATGCTGTAACTATCCAGGATGTTGACACATTCAACTTGCCACTCGTTTGTGGGACTAATTACACATTCGCATTTGTCTGCGCTCACTCGGCTCCTAGCAACTGCAGTCACAGTCCTAATTAAAATAATAGACTGAGATTGGTAACATTACTGATTTAACAGGAAATTAGAAGAGTTACGTTCGCAGAGTTTAGGTAATTGACACCAACAGCGCTTTCGTTGTAACGGGTGTTCTGTGATTGATTTCGTTCCCCAGTCAGACCTAAAAGCAGCCTGGGAGCGCATCCCACCATCACATTACAGTGCAGGGGAATTAAATGACTATTACACCACTGCCTGCTCCAGAGCTGGCAGCTGCGGGCTCGGGCACGGCTTTGAGCTTCCAAACCAAACATCAGCCCTAAAATTATAAGCCTAATGTAAAACAAAACGTGTTCAGCACAACATGTTCAGTTCTCCTCGCAAGAGTGTCCCTGCGTGGTGCCCATCTGACTGCTCCTGCCCAGGGAGAGGGCTGCAGGCGGCACAGGAGCAGCTCCTGCATCCTGGGATGCCTCAAATACCAACTCCCTGGAGGTACCACAGGTTCCCATGGACAGACGGAAAGACCCCGAGTGCACCAGTGACCGTGGAGTATTCGGGGCACACAGTGGTGGAGCTCAGAGCAGTGGCAATGGGGAATGTTCAGGGTGTGTAAGATTTCATGGTCACGTTGAAGGGAGAAGGGCTCGCTGTGCTAAACCCATCCTGCAGCTCGCTCCACATGAAGGTCTCTGTGGGGATAATACTGCCAGGCAGCAACATGCCCCCTCTTACAGAAAGGGAATTGGATTTCTGGAGAAATCCTGCCCTGCTCATTCTCACAGTGGTGTAAGTCCAGGTGGGTCCATATGAGCCTCAGAAAGATGACTCAGTGATTTTCTGTTAAGGAAACTTCTGACTCCACAGTCTTAGAATGGTTTGGGTTGGAAGGGACCTTAAAGATCATCGAGTTCCAATCCCCCTACCTTGGGCAGCTCATATATGCTATTCACGAAATAAATCCTGGCATTTTCCACAAAACAGGCTGTTATTGCAGAGTGCCTCAAAAATGAGGTGGACTCTCCTGGTGCCAGTAGTTGCAGCTGGGGCTGTTATTTTGTGTTGCCACCTCTCTCTCCACAGCCTGGGCCCACAAGGGCAGATGGGTTTCTAACCTGAACTGAAATGTCACATCTCCTTCAATTTCCTCCAGTTACAAGGCTGAGTTGTCCAGCAAGTTCCCTACGCTGCATTGTGCTGGGTAGTTTCTGAAAGTCAGTCCTAAAAAATGAGGAGAGTGAGAGTGGATCGTGCAGGGGGACCCCAGGAGTGTCCGAAGGGTTTTACACAATGTCACCGCTGTGACAAGGTGTGACACTTCATTAGCTACACCCCCACGGCGAGGCACCTGCAACGCTTTTTGTGGGACTCAAAACCACTCACTGAGTTCGACCAGTGACTTCCCAACACGGACTAACAGCCTTTGTATACCGAGAAATATCATTTCTATCTGAACATCTCTAGATTGAGACACTATCTCTGGACACGCACATAAATCTGCTTCTGAAGAAATGCATCACCTGTAAATTATTGTGAAAACTGCGTATGAAATGCCAAAATTGCACCAAGTTGCAAGAATATTAGTTAATAGTCATCTGCTCCTTTGGACTCTTCTATTTGCAGATTCAGAAATGTGCTGGGAAGAACAAAGTACACGTGGTCTGGACTTTCTTATCTGATATTAATCCCAGCACAACAGGGCTATAAAATGTTTTCATGAACATATATGTCTTCCGCAGAGAGCTTCATGGGATAATACTGCCAGGAGAGATGCAATGTAGGAAATACCCATCCACGGTTTATAAATCCTATCCATCTCGGCATGTCTCAGGGAGTATTATCAGGGCCCTAGAGAGCTACTGCAAATGCTACTCTTGCAGCTTGCATGGATAATTGTTTATAAAAGTCTTCCTTCCCTTCTGCTGTGCCTGGGAACGATTATATCCAGAAGGCATTTGTTGGGTCCGTCTTGTTTGGCTCCAGCAGCTCCCAGAGGTATCACACACAGGATGCTCCAGTAAAGCCCTTACCTTCCTGTTGGGCATGGACAAGAGGGTTCAGCTACGCTGCAGACATTTTTCCTTGTGCTTTATCCGGCTTTCAGGTGGCAAGGGACAGCCTGGGGTATAATAATCTTGTGTGTGCACTGAAATGCACCGGGGCATTTGGTTCTGGAGTGTTTCTGTATCCCAGAGTTTAAACCTCTCTGCTATTCGCAGATACTTGACCCCATAAATAAAATTAAGTGCCATCATCTTCTCCCTGTATCCCTCGTTTTGCACCACACCAATGGAGCAAATTGTTCCTGGTGCAGGTGACTGCCACCGCCACGAGGGCAGCACCCTGTGTCCGGTCCTGCTCTCCTGGAGTCCGTGGGGAAGCTCTGGGTGATCCGAATGGTCCGAGGAATTAATATCCTACAGGTTTGGGCTGGGGGAGAAGCCTCAACTCCAGACACCGAGACCCAGCCGTGCCTGATGGAGCCAGGACATGCAGCACCTCAGCTCCCTTGCAACGCCATAAATTGTAATCCTCGTGGCACAGCCAAGTTGGAAACACATGAGAAAGCTTAAACTGGCTTGTTTGAACATTGAAAAAGCAGGTGATAGGTTCAGCTTGATCCCGACTGAGAGACGGCGCCGGCACAGGGCCACTGGCCAGGAGAGTGGGAACAAGGCAGGTCCAAGAGAACAGGAATGAGACAGGTCCAAGAGAGGGGGACCAAAGCAGGTCCATGTGCAGGGATACAGCGGGTGAGTGGTGGGGCATGCGAGGGTAACGCGGTCAGTGAGATGAGTGAAGGACAACGCCATTGTCACCGTGCCCAGGATGGAACAGGGCAGGATCAACCCAGTCACGGTGAGAGAAACAGGCTGTGACTGCAACCAGGAAAACACTGGTGGCCAAGGCAGGAGCTGGGCAGGAATACGGCCAAGGAAGCTGTGGGGAGGCCACTCCGAAACCCCCTGGCCACAGCGCCGGCAGCTGGGTCACCCCTGTGGGGTCACCTCTGGCTGCCGAGGGCCTCAGGGGGTGACACCAGCCACGGGTCCCACTTCGTCACCCACAGCAGGCACTGAGGAGCAGGGATAGGGATGGGGATGGGGACAAGGATGCGGATAGGGATGGCGACGAAGATGGGGACGGGGATGAGGACGAGAACTGGGATGTGGATGGGAATGGATTAAGAGGCAGGGATGGGGACAAGGAAGTGGATGGGGGCTCCCCATGCCCTGGCGCCTGCAGACACCAGTGTTCTGCTCGGGACCCCCCGCGCCGGAGGGCAGGTGCCGGCCCAGGTTTCCCTGCGCACGTCCCACCGGGCCCCGTCCCCCGCCGGGGCAGCGCCGGCCCCGAACCCGCGGCCCTGCGACCCTCCCGCCGCCATTTCGCC